>PITA01023594.1:0-27862 GCA_004023965.1 Spilogale gracilis
GGTCCCTCTTACTTGTTTCTACCTTTTTGCCGATGGTCCTTGTCTCCCATGGTGATCCAAAAGTGCGAAATATCACATTTCAGGCTGATTTCATGGGTGTTCACGGTGGTCCTGTAGTGGTTTTTTTGCTGGAATTCAGCTTTCTTCAGGGAACTCCCCGACATGCGGTCACCTGGCCTTCCGCCATCTTGAACTCCAGAATCAAGTATCTTAAAGTTAATGATTATTTAGCACAATGAAAAATAGTCTTTAAAAAATTATGGCTCTGTATCTTGATAGGGGTGTGGGTTACAGCAATGTGCACATTTTTCAAAACTGTTTGGACTGTACAGATAAGGCCTATGTATTATTTCACCTTATATATGTTGTGATATACATGTATCATACATGAATTTTTTAAACTTAATCAATAAATTAGAATATGGAATGGAGAAAAGAAAAAAAATACTGTGGGGCTGGATTAGAATTGGAGGTATTTATATAAACTAAAATTATTTTTTAAATAATTTAAAAATGTATTCCCTAAATATGCTCACTGAAAGGGACTAGAAGCAATGACACCAGTACCAATAAAAACACCTAACACCCAGATCTTGGTTCCTATATATTCTCCAGTTAACTCTAGGTGTGAGTTAACTAGAGATGACCATTTTCTCCCTGTGTCTTTAGATGGTTGTGTCCCAATTTCCCTCCCCCGCTTTTTTTAAGATTTTATTTATTTATTTGACAGAGACAGCAAGAGAGGGAACACAAGCAGGGGGAGTGAGAGAGGGAGAAGCAGGCTCCCCAGTGAGCAGGGAACCTGATGCATGATTTGATCCCAGGACCCCGGGATAATGACCTGAGTCAAAGGCAGACGCTTAACAACTGAGCCACCCATGCACCCCTAAAGATTTATTTTAGAGAGGGGGAGGAGCACAGGGAGAAGGAGAGAATTCTCAAGCAGACTACCTGCTGAGTGTGGAGCCCAACGCTGGGCTCGATCCCAAGACCCTGCAATCATGACCTAAGCCGAAATCCAGAGCTGGGCTCAACTGACTGAGCCACCCAGGCATCCTTCAATTTCCCTTTTTGTAAGGACATCAGTCACATTGGATAAGGGCCCACTCTAATAGCATCATTTTTAATTTGATGACCTCTGCAAAGGCAGTATCTCCACATAAGGTCACATTCTCAGGCACTAGCAGTATTTTATGAGAGAATAAATGGAATTTTATGGAGAAATTTTATAAGAAACAAGAAATTTGCATAGTCTTAAAGTATCTGCCCATAAATAAACATAAACATTAGTTGTGATGGGGAAAACAGTAACTATACATACAATGGCGAAAATGGACATCTTGAGTTAGAAAACTATACACAGGGGCACCTGGGTGGCTCAGTTACTTAAGTGGCTGCCTTCGGCTCAGGTCATGATCCCGGAGACCCGGAATCGAGTCCCCCATCAGGCTCCCTGCTCGGCGGGAAGCCTGCTTCTCCCTCTCTCACACCCCCTGCTTGTGTTCCCTCTCTGGTTGTGTTTCTGTCAAATAAATAAAATCTTAAAAAAAAAAAAAACTATACATGATAAAAATGTCCATTCTCTCCAAATCAATAAATAAATGTTAACAGGCTTTTGAAAAGAATCAGACAAAAGGACTCTGAAGATATTTGGAAAAATAAACTTTGAAATATCCCATACTTTTGGAAAAAAAGGATGTGCCTCATCGAATATTAAAATACAGTGAAAACTACATCAATATAAACAGTGTGATTCTACTATCAAGAGACAGATTATAAGACCAATTATAAGAACAAGAGTAGATCCAGAAACACAGAATATAATAAAAGCGGTATCTCAAATCAATAAAAGGTATTGAGAGAACCTGCTAACCATTCGGGAAAAAGCCTAAGTTGGATCCTTACCTCATGCAACAAAATTAATTCCAGATAAATAAAAGGTTAAAATGTAAAATGTGAAACTATAAAAGAACTTGAAAATAATATTGCAATGGGAAAGGAATTTCTAAGTTTGACATCAAAACTAGAAACCCTAAAGGAAAGGCTGATGTTGTTAGTGGAGATAACACTGAATACATTTTTTCCTGTTTTATGTAGCAATCTTAATAAAGCCTACAACATTATTACAATCTTGGTGTGCTTTTAGAGTTGTGGCTAGGGCAGTAAGATCACAGCATTATATTCTACCCATTTGACTTCACTTTAAAGAGAACAATTTTCCACTCTGATCTGACAACAGGCTTTTCCTGTAACGGTTAGGTTACTGAATAATAAAAAGTTCTTACCCCTTTTTTTCCCACATTTCTGTGATTGCCATTTTTAGTTGGAATAAAAAAAATCATCTAAAACTCAGGTAACTTCTTTTAAGTTGGTACTGAGGTGTTAAAATGGATATCAATTTTTCAAATGAATATTCTAGGTAAAGAAATAAGAACTAACTACAAAAATTGTTTTTCTCCCCAAAGCTAGTACCACTGGATCTGAGTGCTGACTGAGTGCTGACTGATTAAATCACCCATGTTATAAGCAAATGTTTGCTCTGCAGAAAGAAAACAAGCCCTACTTATTTAAATGGGCTATCCCCTGTCAAATCCCTAGGGTCTTCTCCCTAAGTTCTTCACAGTCATTCAAGCATTTGTATCTGCAGTAGGAGTCCTAGTATCCCAAGAAGTATTCCTAAATGTTGCTCAGGCTTTTTAACATCATCATTTTTACTTTCCAAGTCCTCTTTTGTCCTTTCCTAAATTAGCCCCAAAGGCAGCACTATAAGGTATAAAACCTCAGTTATAAGTATAAAACCTTGAATTCACACAGGGCTTAAGGGCTGCGACCGGCAAGAGTCCATCCTCAGCCACCACTTGTGCCTTAGACCGAAAGTCTTGGAAGGCAACAGAGTCCTATCACAGCAGGTAGGAGCTTCATTCGGAGGAGTCAGCTGCACTGAACACCACTGAGACATTGAAGACCACCGCAGAAAACCTGACAGCATGAAGTCCATCATGGACACTGATAAGAAAGGGTTTTCAGATATGAATGGTGACTGGAGCGAATTAAGGGAAGGTAAGGGAGAGGAGGCCCTGCAAGTAGACAACTAACTCTGAAGCATGTGGCTACACGGTAAGAGTGGGAGATGACTTTCTTACCTAAGTCTATACTTCAGATTGTTTGCTGATGGGAATAAATCAATGAGGAGCCAAGGCCTAAAGGAGAGAGGAGAAACAATGAAAATTCTCCGAGATACCACAAATAGAGCTAACTAGGTGATAATTATCTCTGTGCTTTTATTGACCTCAACAAAAACAATTTTGCACTTTTGTGTGAGCTGCCATATAAATTTCCTGGTTACACTGTGGGACAGGCAGAGCGAGAGGGAAAATCTTTGGCAGGCTCCGTGCCCAGCGCAAAGCCTGATGTGGGACTCGATCAAAATCAAGAGTTGGACGTTTACCAACTGAGCCACCCAGCGCTCCTACTGGTCATATTTTTAATTCTTAAGCAACAATATTTTCATACAGACTCATTTATGAATTACTGGCGTTCAAAACATACTTTCTTCGTTCTCTACATACTCTTAAGTAACTCAACATATATAAGAGATTTTATGTCCAGGAAATTTCTCTTCATACGTATGCGTGACTTTTTCTCACAGCAGCATCACAAACTTTATTCCACTCTCATTTTTTAAAAATTCCTGTTGATGTTTGAGCTATTATAGTAAAGTTTTTTTCTTTTTTAAAGATTTTATTTATTTAACAGAGAGAAACACAGCCAGAGAGGGAACACAAGCAGCGGAAGTGAGAGAAGGAGAAGCAGGCTTCCCGCCAAGCAGGGAGCCCGATGTGGGACTCAATCCCGGGTCTCCGGGATCGTGACCTGAGCCGAAGGCAGTCACTTAACCAACTGAGCTACCCAGGCGCCAGTAAAGTTTTTCATTACACATCTTCCCCACATATTGTGTTAATCATAGTTCTAACTATAAATTGTTTCTTAAGTCCTAAACTGTGGTCTTTTGAAAGATACATGTAAAAATGTTCTTTAGGGCGCCTGGGTGGCTTGTTAAGCCTCTGCCTTCAGCTCAGGTCATGATCTCAGGGTCCTGGGATCGAGCCCTGCATCGGGCTCCTGCTCAGCGTGAAGCCTGCTTCTCCCTCTCTCACTCCAGCTGCTTGTGTTCCCTCTCTGGCTGTGTTTCTCTCTGTCAAATAAATAAAATCTTAAAAAAAAAAAAAAGTTCTTTATTTTCACAAAGAATTATATGCTCTCCTGTTTTTCCTAAAACACAAGCAGCTCTGTCTTAGGTTTTCCCCTTTTCAAAGAGATATTAGCAGTGTCAACTCAGTACTGGGGAGATACCAGGGAGTCCCAGAGATCAGAGCACCCTCTACTTAGATCCACTGACTGCTCTTAACTGGGGGATAAAAGACTTGTGCTGCCTGCCTAGCAACCAGTTTTTCAAGATGAGTCAAAAATCTGGATTTTCGTTTTGCAAAATCTCCCAATTTTTATTGTTTGCAACTAATTAGAAAAAAAACAGTATAAGCTAAAAATAAAATGTCTGCAGGCCAAATTGAGCTGACAGACCATTCACTGGTTTACAACCTCTAAGTTAAGGAGTCATAATGGGTCTGCTTATTTATTTCATTTGTTTCTTGATTTTAGGTCATTTTTTCTTCTAAGTAGGGATATCACAAGTCTTTCTTTTCTTTCTTTTTTTTTCTTTTGTTTTAAGATTTTGTTTATTTAAGAGAGTGAGAAGAGTGCACAAGTGGGAGCAGAGGGAGAGGGAGAAGCAGGCTCCCTGCTGAGCAGGGAGCCCCAGGACTCCGGGATCATGACCAGGGCCAAAGTCAGATACTTAACCGACTGAGTCACCTAGGTACCCCATAAGTCTTTAAGATACTCATTCAGAGATTCAAAGTGAGATTAAATGACCTTCCACCATCACCACCAACTGCCATTAAATACTTCCCTTTTTAAAAATAATATACCATATTTGCATTTTGATGCTAGTTTGGGATTAGAATGATATTTACATTTAAATTTAGACTTGTTTGGCACCTGGGTGGCTCAGTGGGTTAAAGCCTCTGCTTTCGGCTCAGGTCATGATCTGGGCTCAGGTCATGATCTCGGGGTCCTGGGATGGAGGCCCTTCATTGGGCTCTCTGCTCAGCAGGGAGCCTGCCTGCTTTCTCCATTCTCTCTGCCTGCCTCTCTGCCTACTTGTGATCTCTCCCTCTGTTAAATAAATAAAATCTTTTTTAAAAATTTACACTTGTTGGGGTGCCTGGGTGGCTCAGTTGGTTAAGCGACTGCCTTCGGCTCAGGTCATGATCCCGTAGACCCGGGATTGAGTCCCACATCAGGCTCCCTCTCACTCCCCCTGCTTGTGTTCCCTCTCTGGCTGTGTTTCTCTCTGTCAAATAAATAAAATCTTAAAAAAAAAAAAATTTACACTTGTTTTTGAGAAGTTTTCATAAATCTACAGAAGGATGACAATTAGCATCTATAGAGCACCTACAGTGGGCCAGGCACATTATTATAATCATTTCACACTCTGGTATTTTATTAAAGCTGAAATTACCTTGTAAAGTAGATTTTATTATCTCATTTTACAGACGACTTGCATAGTTTGCAAAGCACTCAGTTTTTCTCTGCCCTCAGAATCTAGATGAAATGGTTAGTTACACTTGTTTGTATCATCAATCAAGAATAATTACAACCATCTTAAATAACAATAACAAAAATGCAAAGTAAAAGCATTAAAGGCTGATAGCCTTTGAAAAAACAGCTAAACTTTCATTTCAACCCCTTAAATTCCTGAGGTCCACTGATCTTCCAGGTACTGAAAGAGTCATAGCTATTTTCAAGACAAGTAAAACTGAAGTCAACTCTTCTTTTTGGTTCATGTCTCTTTTCTAGGGCCTCTAAAAACACTGGCCATTTTACAAAAAAAACCAAAAAACAAAAAACTTCATTAAAATTAAGTAAATTAAATTAATTTAAATTAAAAAGGGCACAGATTGTGGCCACCAAGGAATTACTGAGCATGTGTGCTGGTCAAGGCTGTGTGCTAAGCCCTGTCACACAGAACCCAGTACAGTTCCCTACCCACTTGGGGCTCACAATTTCAAGGAAGGGAAACAGATCTTAAATGTTCATACAAATAGCAATTTAATTATAGTCATGATACATGCCACCAAGGAAACTTAAAATACGGTACTACGATAGCTCTGATAATGTTGTGCAAGTCTAAGTAAAAATTGGGCAGAATCTCAATATAATCAGGGAGGTAAAGAGACAAACTGTTCTGTTTCTGTGAAGTGGCTCCTTTAAAAACAAGACAGTCTGAAGGATTACATTAAATCTCTGTAAATACCCAACCGTATTTATATTTTATATATCCTAATGTAAGTTTCTTTTAAATTCAATTCTGATGTCCTCAAAGCCACTCACTCTCCCACAAGACACACAGACATATAAATAATGAAGTTCAGTATTTTAAAAAACAAAACATTTCTCAGCATTTAGTCCAAGGCTCAACGAACATTTAAATATAATGCACATTATGTATTTATAAAAAGTAAAAACAGAGAAAACAGTAACATTCATCAAATAATGTGGAAAGAATGGTTACAATGTAACTTTTAGGGCGCCTGGGTGGCTCAGTGGGTTAAAGCCTCTGCCTTCGGCTCAGGTCATGATCTCAGGGTCCCAAGTCCCACATTGGGCTCTCTGCTCAGTGAGGAGCCTGCTTCCTCCTCTCTGCCTGCCTCTCTGCCTACTTGTGATCTCTCTCTCTGTCGAATAAATAAATAAAATCTTTTTTAAAAAGTGTAACTTTTATGGAAACCATGAAAAAAAACCCTTAATGTTCATTTTTTAAGTACATAGAAATTATGATAAATGAGCCAATTACTTGATTTTTGAAAAAAAATGTAAGAATAACATGGGTTAGGAAGGTACAAAAGCAGCAAAGCACTAAATTGGTCATAGTCTTCCAGTAAAAAACCGGCACCTAACATATGGAACAAATATAAAACTTTTAAAATATGCTTAAGAAAATGTGTCTCAAATCTCACTAGCAATTAATGATTTTTATGCCAAAATAAAAACAAATGTACTATCTGTTCAAATACAGTAAATACATATAAATACATTAAAGATCTCTCATGAGATTTATCTCTTTTCCTATTTTCTCCTAGGTTTACCTGCACTAATTTATATATATATGTATTTAATGGTTAAAGTAACATCCTACGGCAGCATACGCTATTCTCACTAGTCACTTTTAAACATCTTCCTTGCTTCATTCAGTCATAGATTCGTTAATAATTTGGGAATCACATGTCTATCTTTTTGGAACAAGGTCCATATTTAGATACATGAAGTTAAAAGAAAGGCCCCTGGGGCCCTGACAGTGCCATGTGATTTGAAGAATGAAAAATTCACAAATCCTCACAAGCTCAGCTTTTCTTGCCCCTTCCAAAAACTGCCTTTAAAAGGACAAGTAAACCAAAACAGGAGTCATCTTATCATCCAATATTTACTAAAAATCTAATATTTAGGGGCACGTGGGTGGCTCAGTCGGTTAAGCATCTGCCTTCACTAGGGTCATGATCTCAGGGTCTTGGGATTGAGCCTCACGTAGGACTCTCTGCTCAGTGGGGAGCCTGCTTCTCCCTCTCCCTCTGCTGCTCCTCCTGCTTGCGCTCTCTCATTCTGTACAATAAATAAAAAATTAAAAAAAAAAAACTAACACATTTAAGGTACTCCATATAAATGATGTGATAGGCGTAGACGGTCATGTAACCAAGCTTTCACTTTCCTTGTAAGCTAATACCAGGTTATTTTAAAGATCCCCCATAACAGCATAATAGTTGGTATACTGTGTATACACAAATGGTGGCCTGTATAATTATTTTAAATCAAATTAGAGACAGGAAACAAATAGGAAGAAAATGAACAGTCCAAACTGGCATTAAAAGCCCTACCAAAGCAGAGAAAAGGAAGAAATGCCCAGGATCCCAGCTGAAATTAAAGCTTCATGGAGAAGGTTAAGAAACAGGCTGTGCCTATCAAGAAGTCTGAGACTTCCAGACAGGAAGGAGGAGGAGTGATTAAAAGAGAAGCAGAGATAAAGCTACAGAATTAGGGGCACAACACAGACAGCTAAATCCAGTATCATTATTAGTGAGGAAAAAAAAAGAAAGAAAAGAAGAAATTAGAACTAAACCATGCACTAGAAAGAATAAAACCTGTATGAACAGAACAAAACAGAACATCAAGTCCCAATGTCCAATCACAAATTTTTATCACAGGTTATCTTTTCTCTTTTAGGAAAAAAAGAAAAGGTGTTGAGACAAGAGTCTGTTTAGAAAATTCAACATCTACTTTCAAAATACTAAAAAGATTGAAACAAATGTGACTACTTATTTCTATAATATAAGCTGACTGATGACAGTGAACCTTCTTCAGAAGACTATTAAGCAAATTGATGAACATTACCAATACTTAAAATGACCTAGAAATAAAGAGGGAAACACAATACTTTTTATTGATCTGATAATGTTTAACAGAGGTATAAGTAGTTTACAAATAATGCTTAGGCTTCTTAAATCCTCAGAAATGGGACTAGTTGCATATAAACATATTTATGAGATATAAGGATCCCCATTTTTTGGAAGTTCAGACTAGGCCACTTCCCTTTTTTGAAAGACCTATATGAGTAGCTATTTTCGCTAACTGAAAGAAATCACAGAGGATTGTTGCTTTTATAAATAAGGCAAAAGCAAAAACGGCGTTCAGTGTGTTTCGCAGCCAGCCATTATAAAGAGTGCCGGTGCAGCTGCTAAAGTGGCGCCACCAAGCTCCTTCCCCAAGAACTGCACTCAGCATCTCAGCAGCAAGCTGCCCAGGGTTGGAAGAGTGTGGGTAGACTTGCACTTTATTTTGTGCATTCATTAGCAAGACATATCCTAAGGTATCAGAAAAAGCCTAATAAGAGAAGTTATATTTGGGTCTGGAAATGCTCAAAATTTTTTTTCATATAAATTAATGAGAGCTGCTTCTTCACTTCATGCCATTTTGGTTTTTACCAGGAAAGGTCTCATAGGAATACTATATTTTCAGATAGCAGGCGAAACATGCACAAATTTTAATGACCATTTTTTTAATGATTCCTTGAAGGTTAAAAAAGGTTTACATTCTTACTAAAACTAAACTCGGAAAATTACAACATAAGTCAAATTAACATTCAGAAAATGACACTGGGGTTTTTATAACAGTTTTTATGTGAAACATCTTTTTAAAGTCTTCATTTATCTAAACGCAGCAAGGATACATAACAGAAGAAATACTGTAACTGCACTGAACTGCTTTGGGTACTTTTTACCACGTTTCAAAAACATACAAACAGTCCAATTCATGCCATTTTGTGCCAAGAAAGCTATTTTCCCCCTCAAAATACAATTTAAAATACTCTCTAAATTTAACTCAACTTAATATTTAATTCAACTTAAATTTACATTTAACTGCAATATAAAAATATAGCTTAGGCCTTTCAAAGAAAATACTTTTCTTTTTAAATACCTCTGAATATACAAAGAAATAATCTTTAGGCTTACTTGGAAGCAAAACTATAAAAAAGCAAAGCCTTTAATAGAAAAAATAGTGACTTTCACAAATATTTAAGTTAAAATGGCTCTCTTCTGGGGCCCTGTCCGAGAAAATATCTATGTATCTTGCTCCCTAACTGGGGAAGGATTAAAGATACTGCAGCAAAAGCGATCCTAGCCTCACCAGTGAGGTGCAGGGGTAGGCTCTGGAACAAAGAATGTGTAACTTGATCTCTTTTCCTGAGTCTCTCCTCCTTCACCGCAACATTTTAGAAAGTAATTTAACCTCTCAAAATGGCATCTTTGTGCTGCTTAGGGAAAACATCTATCCACTAGTACAGCGTAAGGGAAAAAAATAAGGAATCAAATCACCTTTTTAAAAATGCGTTTTGCTTTATAGTGATATTGTTGTGTCAAACACTGAGTATACAGACAAGCCATTTATAAATGAAGACTTTATTTTTGCTATGTGAAGGCCCACAACGCAAGATTAAAAAATGCAGCTCAGGTTTTAAGAATAATTAGTCTTATTAATACAAGGTGGAATTAGTATTTATTTTGCTTCTACAACAAAGAGAGTAATTAGCTCCTAAGAAGTTTCTAGAAGAAAAAAATAAGAAATAAGTATTCTGGATAAATTTGAATTTAAAATCTTAGTGTCTAAAAGAATCATGCAAGGTACATATACTTTTAATATTATCTCTTCATTTACCCTAATTTAAAAAAGGAGATAAGTCAGTTTGAAAATCTGAAAGATAAAACTGCTAGCCAGGTATCAAAGGATGTACTGAACATTCTCACCATTGTCAAAAATGTTTAAAGGTGGGGTGCCTGGATGGCTCAGACATTAGGCATCTGCCTTCGGCTTGGGTCATGATCTTGGGTCATGATCATGGGGTCCTGGAATTGAGCCCCGCGTGGGGCTCCCTGCTTGGCGGGAAGCCTGATTCTCCCTCCACTCTCACTTCCCCCTGCTTGTGCTCCCTCTCTAGCTGTGTTTCTCTTTGTCTAATTAATTAATTAATTAATTAAAAATGTTTAAAGGTATCCTAAAACACCACCAAAATTTTGTATGACTTTTATACATCTCAAAGCAGTTCTACATTCATGACATAATTTTCTATGTCTATATGATCTATACAACAACCTTGTGAGTGGGTGGTCACAAATTTGCTAGTTGAGACAGTCATAAAAAGGCTGGTAGAAGTCTCCTAACTCCAGTCTATAACCCTAAACTAGTTGTATTTCAGTAAATACTAGTAAGTATTATTACCCGCTTTTCACCAGAGAGGAAACAGGCTCAGAAATAAATAGCTTGCCTAAGATCACAATGCTGATATACTTAACTGTAATCCTTACACCTATCAAAATAAATAAAACAGCTGAATGCCATGCAATGACAAAAAAGCCAATTGTGGTAGAATCATGGTTCCCTCAAAGACATTCATGTCTTATCACCCTGGAACCTGTGAATGTTACTTTGTAGCCAGGGGACTTTGCAGATGTGATCAAGAGTACAGTAACTGAGGTGAGATTACGCTATTGGTCTCGATCAAATCGATCGATTTGATCAAATCTCGATCAAACCTTAAAAGCAGAAAACCTTTCCCAGCTATGGCTTGAAAGAGAGAGATGAAGGTGGGTTGGAAAGATGAGACCATGTTAGGTTAGAAGATGAGGAGGGGGCGCCTGGGTGGCTCAGAGGGTTAAGCCTCTGCCTTCGGCTCAGGTCATGATCTCAGGGTCCTGGGATCGAGGCCCACATTAGGCTCTCTGCTCAGTGGGGAGCCTGCTTCCCCCTCTCTCTCTACCTGCCTCTCTGCCTACTTGTGATCTCTCTCTCTGTCAAATAAATAAAATCTTTTAAAAAAATAATAAAAAGATGAAGAGGAGGCAGGAGACCATGAATCAAGGACTGTGGTTGATCAGTGGAAGCTGGAAAGGACAAAGAATCAAATTCTCCCCCTAGGAGCCTCTAGAAGGGAACACAGTCCTGTGAACACCTTGTTTTTAGCCTGGCAAGACCTGTGTTGGACTTCTAAGCTACAGAGCTGTAACATAATAAATATGTGCTATTTAAACTACTACGTATGTGGTAATTATCACAGCACCAACAGAAAACTAATATACCCATTGTACTAATAACCGACTGCTATAGACTGAATGTATCTCTCCAAAATGCACATGTTTAAATCCTAAATGCCCAATGTGACGGTATCCATTCAGTGGAGCCTTTGGGAGGTAGGTCTCAAGGGTAGAGACCTCAGGATGGGGCTGCAGTCTTCATAAAAGAGAACCCAGAGAGCTCCCTTGCTCCTTCTGCCCTGTGAGGATACAGACAAAAGATGGCCACCTATGAACCAGGAGTGGGCTCTCACCAAGCACCAAATGCCAATGCCTTGATCTTAGACTACTCAGCCCACAGACTGTGCGAAATAATTGTCTGTTGTTTATAACCTACTCAGTTTATGGTATCTTGTAATAGTAGCCCAAACAGACTAACACAATTGACTATTTTGTTTTTTAAAACCTTACTACAGGGTAAAGGCGCCTGGGTGGCTCAGTCATTAGGTGTCTGCCTTCGGCTCAGGTCATGGGATCGAGCCCCAGATCAGGCTCCCTGCTCAGCGGGAAGCCTATTTCTCCCTCTCTCGCTCCCCCTGGTAGTGCGCCCTCTCTGGCTGTGTTTCTCTCTGTCAAATACATAAATAAAATCTTTTAAAAAACCAAAACAAAATAAAATCAAACCTTACAATACTATAAAACAATCTGCCAACGAGTACATGTGTCAGCGAAAATCCTACCCTGTGTACAGATGAAATAAAACTATCGATATCGTCACTACACAACTAGGTGTGGTTTTGATGCTAATGGCATTCTGGCCCAATGTTGTACCTAGAAAGTCTATTATTAATCATCCAGTCATACATGTCTGCAGTTTAACTGGATATTTTAAAATTTTTTCTTTTGACCATAAATAAGTTTCTAGGTGCTTAAAAAATTACTTGGAATTCAATTATCATTACTCTTAGGATACACAATGGATTTAAAAGACAAACATATTACAGATTTGATAAGAAATTAACAACATTAAAGGTAAAAATTTTACCAGAAATGTATGTTAATGAGATAGATGGGATTTTCCTTTTTTCAATTAGTTCACGCATCTGTTTGAATAATTATTGCTAAAATTAGATGACTCAGCATATTCTTGCTTTCGCTTTTTTTTAAAGGTTTTATTTATTTGAGAGAGAGTGGGGGGGGGGCAGAGAGAGAAGCAGACTCCCCAGGGAGTCTGACACGGGGCTGGATCCAAGGACCCTGGGATCATAACGTGAGCCGAAGGCAGACATTTAACCAACTGGGACACCAGGCACCACTGTTTTTTAATTTTTTAAAAGATAGCATAGAGAAATTATGTTCCTATAAATAGGTGAATGGAAATGGAAGGTATTTTGTCAGTAGTCACACAAGTTTTAAAATTCCTTCTGAATTATTTGTTGAAAAGTCCCACAATGATTTACCATCAAAAATATTTTTAATGATTTAGCAGCTGATTATTTCTGAAAACTGGAACTGAAAAATCCTTCAATTTCATTAGAAGCAAAAAATTAGAAGCCATTTAACAGATTTACTCCCCAAAGATTAAAGTTATTTATTTTCTCAATGCTACCACCAGCATTTGGAATTGCTAGTGATCCCTGAGGTTTTATTTCGTTTTGGGGAGACATATTAACATACCATAAAATTCACTCTTTTAAAGTGTTCAATTCAGTGGCTATCAGCATATTCACAAACTCACACAACCATCACCACTATCTAATTCCAGAACATTTTCATTACCCTAAAAAAGAACCTTATAACCATTAACAAGCACACAAAACTCTCTCTCTACCTAGTCCACTAAGCCATTTTCTGTCTCTATGAATTTGCCTATTCTGGACATCTCATAAAATGGAATCACACAATATTTGGTCCTCTGTGACAGGCTTCTTTCACTTAGCATAATGCTTTGAGGTTAATCCAGGATGTAGCATGAGTCAGTAGTGCACCTCATTTCATGGATGAGTATTCCACTGCACAGATAAACCACATTTTATCTGTTTATCTGTTGGCAGACACTGGGTTGTTTCTTCTCGGCTATTATGAATAATGCTGCTGTGAACTTTCATGCGCAAGTTTTTGTGTCCACAGACATTTCTAACTAAGAGTGGAACTGTTGCGTCAACCTTTCAAAAAATAGATGGATTTCCTAAAGCAGTGACATCATTTCACATCCCCACAAGCAGTATGAGAGTTCCTATTTGTCCACATCCTTACCAACACTTGTTAGTATCTGTCTTTTTTGTGTTCTCACCATCCTAATTAATGGATGTGAAGTGGTATCTCACTGTGGTTTTGATTTGCATTTCGCTGATGACTAATGATATCAAGCATCAATCTATCTTTCCACCTATCTTACTAGCTACTTGTGCGTCTTCTTTGAAGAAACATCTATTCAAATCCTTTGCCTCTTTTAAAATTCAGGGTATTGTTTTGTTAGTTATAAGTATTCTTTTCATGTTCCAGACACAAGTCACCTATCAGACATATGATCTGCAAGTATTTTTCACCTATTCTGCGGGCTGTCTTCTCACTCTTTTGACAGTGTCCTTTGATGTATGCAGGTGTTTAATTTTGATGAAGTTCAAACCATCCACATTTTTCTATTGATTGCTTATGTTTCTGATGTCATATCTAAGAAACCACTGCCTAATCCAAAGATTTACACCTAAGTATTCTTCTGAGAGTTTCATAGTTTAGCTCTTACATTTAGGTCTTTGAGTTAGTTCTTGCGTATGGTATGAGGTACGAATCCAACTCCTTGCTCTTGCAATTCAATATCCAGTTGTCCAGCACTACTGTCTTACTGCCTTAGAATTATCCTGAGATCCTTTCTCCCCTGAAGTACTTCCACCAGAGGGGCAAACCCATCATGGTAAGAGCAGGGGCAGAGGAAGCATTATGCCACTCTTTTGTAAAATGAAGAACAACAGTGGAGAGGAATGTAGGAAAGAAGTAATTGCTGAAAGACTGGTTCACAGGAAGATCAACTTTTTTTTTTTCAAAGATTTTATTTATTTGACAGAGCGAAACACAGCCAGAAAGGGAACACAAGCAGGGGGAGTGAGAGAGGGAGAAGCAGGCCTCCCACCGAGCAGGGAGCCCGATGTGGGACTTGATCCCGGGTCTCCAGGATCATGACCTGAGCCGAAGGCAGTCGCTTAACCAACTGAGCCACCCAGGCGCCCTGGAAGATCAACTTTAAGAAAGAGCATGTGTAAAAATTTAAGGTCTGAAAATTGATTGACTTAAAACTATCCATGTGCTGTGTACCTCCAAAAGTTTATGTCTCCACTCTAGGTCCAAGACCAATGTCTGAATACTGTACTACACTACTGCCTCAATTTGGGGAGGGGGGGAGTTATATTTGTGAACTTTTTATATTTAAATTGTATAAATAATGAAATAAGATGGGGCTTAGGATGAATCCAGTGATAAGAGGAAGTCTACAGGTTTTTCACCCTATACCACTCAGTCAAATAGAAAAATTCACTCCTAGTGCACCTGGGTGACTCAGTCGGTTAGGTGTCTGACTCAGGGTTGTGAGATCAAGCCCTGGGCTCTGTGCTAGGCATGGAGCCTGCTTAAGAGTCTCTCTATCCCCCCCTTTCTTTTCCCATCCCCCCAAAAAAGAAAAGAAAAATTTGCTTCTATTACATTTTATATGAAATGTATTTGGTTCGAAGCATGGATTAATGGAATGGAATTTTTCTTAATCTTATTTTATTAATGCAAGAGTAATAATAAAAAAGCACTAAGAAATCCTATCTTGAGTCTACTAGTTTACTCACTTTATGCCTTGGCTCCCTTGAAACAAACCCTACTAGGCTAGGGACACAGTATGGCATTGCTGAACAGAAATGTTACGATCGAATCCTCAGCTCCGTAGTACACCACATCCTCTTCCTCGAAAATGTACGTTTAGTCAAATTCCTTTCCCCTGAGATTGGTCCAAATTATGAAACTGGCAAAACAGATAATGCTATCTATTTCCTCTTATCACATAACTGATAGTCTCATAGGTCTGTAATGTAACCCTGGGGCGATTTCATTTCCAATGACTTTCCTTTAACTGGAATTCAGCACAAGACAGTATTTTCACATGTGATAATTCACTAAATTTTTCTGCCCATGTTAACTAACTGTTCGCCACCTCTGTTGGCTGTAAATTTCATACCCCAGTGTTGTCTTCCATTTTAAATTTCATGGTTTTTATTGTGTAAAAGTTAACTATTTTTCAAGTATCCAAGGATTAATTAGTGGCCCTTTTCTCCACTAGTGTATTGTCGTGGTGCTAAATTTAAAATGGGGCTGTTTCTGTACTCTTATACAATTTGTTTATTCCATTTTTTAAAACTACTATCAGTGATTCTACGTCATGTGGTGTGGTCTGAATTGAGATAACCTCGGTTTTAAAGGAGTGTGAAATCTATAATGCAAATATTAAGTAATAGTGTTGTAGTAACTTTTAACTCCAATATCATTTGTAGTGATGGAGATGATATGTCAACCAGGTAAACACTGATTATTCAACAGTTGAAAAACTTGTGGCTAGCTGGCTGGCTGGCTTCAAAGAGAAAAAAAAGAGCCCTGTCTCACGCCTTAAACCAAAAATAATTTGTAGATAAGATATTTAAAGTAGAAGAAAATGTTTTGTTCTCCATTTTTAATTATTCTCAAACAAGGGGAGGCCATTCTCAGCATGACACATTAAGTTACTGAGAGAAAGAATGGTAAGTTCCTTTTAGGAAAAGGGACACTTCAGTTGTCTATTAGACATCCAAGCAAAGTCCATATTGCTCAGGAAGGGTTCAGGCCGGTGATTACATTTGGGCATCACCAAAACACAGACAGTTTCAAAGCCTGGAGGTCAGATCAGTTCAAGGGAATGAATGTGGCCAGGTGTACGGCCTGGGTCCTGGAGGCGCTCCATGAGAAACTAAAAAACCAAGAGGGAAACAAAGAAGAGGTCCAGTCCTGGAAGCCAAATGAAGAGAGTGTTTCTGTGGGGAGAGAATAAGGTACCACCTGTGTCAAGTACTATTAATGGGTCAAATAACTCAAAAGCAAGAAAGGAAGAGTCATGGGTAACCTTCACAAGAGCAGTTTAGGAGGGTGCTGGGAGGGAGAGTCTAATTAAGGGGGCAGACTCAAAAGGTAAGAGGAGGGAAAAAATGGAAACAAAGTATAGAAACATCTTTTGAAAAAAAGAGGTGTGGGGATAGAGCAACAGAGGAGAAAGTGGAGTTAGGTGAGGTGGTGTTTAGGATGAGAGAAGAGATGGAATTAGATGCAGCACAGTACAGGGCATGGCCCTTGCAACCAGGACAGTCAGTTCATTCCATTAAGATAGAGGGAAGGTGGAATACATGGTCTATCTTCTTAAGGTATTTACTCTCTCAGTGAGATGAAAAGTTGTGCACTGAGAGTAAAGAATGCCAAAGGTAATGTCAGAGGTCTGAGAAGGAAGAGGTTTAAATGACCAGTTAGGTCAGACTTGGAAAATAAATGGACTATATTGTTGAACAACATGAAAGGCTCATCTGACTTAACAGTCATTAACTGGAAGTAACGCCAATCAGCAAAGGTAATTCTCTAGCCACTTGCAGCAACAAAAGTAGAAGTATACAATCAAAGCACCCAAATGAAAAGCAAACACTAACAGAATTGAAAGGAGAGATAAACGGTAACATAACAACAGCAGATTTCAATACCCACTTTCAATAACAGAAGCAGACAGAACATCAGTAAGAAAACAGGATTTGAACAACATTTTGGACGAAATGGCCCTAACAGACATACACAGAACACTCTACCGAACAGTAGCCAAACACACATTCTTAAACACAAATGGAACATTCTCCATGACAGATCACATGTTAGGCCACAAAACAAGTCTTGACAAAGTTAAGAATACTGAAATCATACCAAGTATCTTTTCCAACCACAAAGGAATGAAAACAAAAATCAAGTGTAGGAAAACTGGAAAATTCACAAATATGTGAAAATTAAACAACACACTCTTTAACAACTAATGGTTGGTGAAAGAAGAACTAAGTGAAATTAGAAAATATCTTGAGACAACTGAAAGCAAAAACACAACATACCAAAACTTACAGGATGCAGCAAAAGCAGTTCTGTGGGGGGAAGTTTATGGCAATAAATGCCTACAATTCATAAAGAAAGAGTCTCAAGTCAACAATCTAATGTTACACCTCGGGACGTCTGGGTGGCTCAGTTGGTTAAGTCACTGCCTTTATCTCAGGTCACATTCCTGGAGTCCCAGCAAGTCCTGCATCCGGCTCCCAGTTCTGTGGGGAGTCTGCTCCTCCCTCTGACCTTCTTCCCTCTTGTGTTCTCTCTCACTCACTCTCTCTCTCTGTCTCAAATAAGTAAAATATATTTAAAAAAAATAACTTTACACCTCAAAGAACCAGAAAAAGAAAAACTAAACTAAAAAGTTATAAGGAAGAAACCAAAAACAATTACAGCAGAGATAAACAAAATAAAGGACAGAAGAACAATAGAAAAAATTAATGAGTTTATTTTCTGAGAGGATCAAGACAACTGACAGACCTAAGAAGGACTAAGAGAGAAGGCTCAGATAACTAAAATCAGAAATGAAAGAGGAGACATTACACATTACAACTGATGTCACAGAAATACAAAAGATTTAAGAGACTACAATGAATAATTATAATCAGCAATTTGGATTGCCTCGAAGAAATGAGTAAATTCCTAGAAACACACTTACCATGAATCACAAGAAAAAGAAAACTGAAACGGACCTGTAACTAGCACAGATATTGACTCACTCATCAAAAATCTTCCAACAAAGAAAAGCCCAAGACCAAATGGTTTCACTGGAGAATTTTACACATTTAAAGAAGAATTAATGCCAATCCTTCTCAAAGTCTTCCAAAAAACTAAAGAGGAAGAACACTTCCAAACTCATTTTATGACCTTTGATACCAGAGCCAGACAGATACTATTTAAAAAAAGAAATCTTTAGACCAATATCCCTGATAAATATAAATGCAAAATTCCTCAACAAAATACTAGCAAAATGAGTTCAACTGTACATTTTAAGTATTATAACCATAACCAAGTGGGATTTATCCTTAAGATGCAAGGGTTGTTCAGTGTAAGAAAATCAATAAATGTAATATACTACATTAACACAAGGAAGAACAAAAATCACATGATCCTCTTAACTGGTACAGAAAAATCATTTGACAGAATTCAACAACCTTCCATATAAAAGCACTCAACAAACTAGAAATAGAAAGTAATTACTTCAACATAATAAGGTCATATATGAAAACATCATAGTCAGTGATGAAAACTGAAAGCTCATCCTCTAAGATCAGGAACAAGACAAGGATGACTGTTCTCACCACTTCTATACAACGTACTACTGAAAGCCCCAGCCAGGGCAATTAGCAAGGAAAGAAAAAGAAGGCATTCAAAACAGAAAGGAGAAAGTAAAAATTATCTCTACTCACAGATGACATGATATTATATGTAGAAATCCATAAACATTCCACACAGGGGGAAAAATACCTGTTAGAATAAATGTATTCAGCAAAGTTACAGGATATATAATCTACATTCAAAAACTAGTTTTGTTTCCGTACACTAACAATAAATAATCCATAAAGGGAAATTAAGAAAACAAACCCATTTAAAAAATAAAACAACTCCATTTATAATAGGGAGTGGGGGGATAGGCAAAGTAAGTGAAGGGGGTGGGATATACAGGCTTTCAGTTATGGAATAAGTAAATCACCAAAATAAAAGGCACAGCAGAGTGAATACAGTCAACGGTCTTGTATTAGCACTGTATAGTGACAAATGGTAGCTACACTTGTGAGTATAATAATGCATAAACTTGTCCAATTACCATGTTGTACACCTGAAACTAATGTAACTTTGTGTATCAACTAAACTTCAATTAAAATTAATATTAAAAAATAAAATGGAAGAAAAAATGCTGAAATGACTTTTTTGTTTTGAAAGATGTATATTTACAGGTTCACCAATATAGAGAATGTTTTTAGTTTAGGATCATTTCAATGCTTTGTAGTAACAAATTGACACGAAATAGATTATACTAAAAAAATAATGGCCTATATAAAAAAGGAAATACTCCAGAATAAAGTTAACCAAGAATGTGAAAGACTTGTGCACTAAAAACTATAAAACATTGCTGAACAAAATTAAAGACACTAACAGAAAGATAATGTCCATCTGCCCAAAGTGATCTACAGATTCAATGCAATCTTTATGAAAATCCTAACAGCATACTTTGCATAAACAGAAAAAACTATCTTAAAATTCATGTTACCTCAAAGGACCCTGAATAACCAAATCAATCCAAAGAAAGAACAAAGCCAGAGGCCTCACATATTCTGACTTCAAAACACATCATGAAGCACTACAGTAATCAGAAAGTATGTTACAAGCATAAAGACAGACATATAGACCAGCAGAACAGAATAAAGACCCCAAAAATAAATCCTCACATATATGGACAAATTACCTTCAACAATGGTGACAAGACTACACAATGGGGAAGGGCTAGTCTCTTCAACAAATGGTGCCGGGGAAACTGGATAACCACATAAAAAAGAATGAAGACAGATCTTTACCTTACACCAGGTACAAAATTTAATTCAAACTGGGCTAAAGGGGGCGCCTGGGTGGCTCAATTGGTTGATCATCTGACTCTTAGTTTCGGCTCAGGTCATCATCTCAGGGTTGTGGGATCAAATCCTGTAGTGGGCTCTGCGCTCATCAGGAAGTGTGCTTGGGTTTCTCTCTCTCCCTTTTATTTCCCCCTGTGCCTCTTCCCTCATTCGTGCTCATGCTCTTTTTCTCGCTCTCTCTCTCAAATAAAATCTTTTAAAAAAATGGATTAAAGACTTCAGCCTAAGATCTGAAACTATAAAACTCCTAGGAGAAAATACAGGGAAAAAGCTCCACGACATTGGGATGAACAATGATTTCTTAGGGGTGGCTGGGTGGCTCAGTTGTTAAGTGTCTGCCTTCACCTCAGGTCACAGTCCCAGAGTCCTCGGATCAAGCCCTGCATTAGGATCCCTGCTCCACAAAAAGCCTGTTCTCCCTCTCCACTCCCACTCCTCCTACTTGCATTCCCTCTCTTGCTATCTCTGTCAAATAAATAAAATCTTAAAAAAAAAAAAAACTCTTATAAATGACACCAAAAAGTATAGGCAACAAAAACAAAAATGGACAAATGGATTACCTCAAAACCTAAAAACTTTCATAGCAAAAGAGGCAATTAACAGAGTAATAAAAAGGAAACCTATCAAATGGGAGAAATACTTGCAAACCATACACTGGATAGGGTACTATTAACCAGAATATACAAAGAATTCCTACTTGTAACAAAAAAAAAAAAAAGGAAACTAATTAAAAAATGGGAAAAGGACTTGAATAGACATTTCTTCAAAGAAGACATACAAATGGCCAACAAGCATCTGAAAGATGCTTCACATCACTAATAGTGAAATTCATCAGAGAAATCCAAATGAAACCACGAGATATCACCTCATACCCATTAGTATGGTCCTTATCAAAAAACAGAAAATAACAAGTGTTGCAAGGATGTGGAGAAATTAGAACCCTTGTGCACTCTTGGTGGGGTAATGCAAAAGGGTGCAGCCACTATGGAAAAACAGTATAAATGCTCTTCAAACATTAAAAACAGAATTATCATATAATTCCCCAATTTCATTTCTGGATAAATATTCAAAAGAACTGAAAACAGGATCTCAAAGAGAGATATGTACACCTTTGTTCATTGTGGGATTATTCACAAATCAAGAAGGGGAGAAACAACGTAAATGTTCATAAAGAGATTCAGAGAAAATGCACCCTAGGGCACCTGGGTGGCTCAGTGGGCTAAAGCCTCTGCCTTCGGCTCAGGTCATGATCTCAGGGTCCTGGGATTGAGGCCTGCATCGGGCTCTCTGCTCAGCAGGGAGCCTGCTTCCTCCTCTCTCTCTGCCTGCCTCTCTGCCTACTTACGATCTCTCTCTCTCTCTCTGTCAAATAAATAAATAAATAAATCTTTAAAAAAAGGAAAGAAAAGAAAAAAGAAAATGCAGTCTATACATGTAATGGAGTATTATTCAACCTTAAAAATCAAGGAAATCTTCTCCTATGCTACAAACATGGATGAATCTTGAGGACATTATGCTAAGTGAAAAAAGCCAATCACAAAAAGGCATGTACTGCATGATTTCACTTACATGCAGCACCTAAAGTAATTAAACCCACAGAAACAGAAAGTATGAAGTGTGGCCAACTGCCAGGGGCTAAGGGGAGGGAGAAATGGGAAGCTGCTCTTCAGTGAGTATAATTTCAGTCAGGCAAGCGGAAAAAAATTCTAGAGATCTGTTGTATAACAATGTGCACATAATTAATAATACTGTAGTGTACACGTAAGTCATTAAGGGTGTAAATTTATGTTATGAGTTTTTTACCACACACACCAAAAAAGTGCAGGATAAGCACTTTTTTGGTGTGTATGGCATCTGTGTGTGTGGATTTATCCAACATTGGAATTTCTCACCTAAGCAATGAAGCAAGTGAGGGCAAGGGTGCTGGGAATATTTGCAGCCGAGCAATTATGACTGACCACAGAACTTAAACTGAATTTAAGAAGCAGAGTGAGAACTTACTAGCAGGCATGAGCTGGAAAGATCCGAAGTGATAATCAGAGAGTAGGGTACTTGAAACTGAAATTACGGATTTATTATTATGATCACATTATCATCGTATAACAGATCTGAGGTCATGACAGCAGGAAGGCGGTGGAAGAATCTGCCACCTAGATGTTCAGATGGATCATCAAGAATTAAAATAAACTAGGGGCACCTGGGTGGCTCAGTTGGTTAAGCGACTGCCTTCGGCTCAGGTCATGATCCTGGAGACCCGGGATCAAGCCCCCACATCGGGCTCCCTGCTGGGCGGGAAGCCTGCTTCTCCCTCTCTCACTCCCCCTGCTTGTGTTCCCTCTCTGGCTGTGTTTCTCTGTCAAATAAATAAATTCTTTAAAAAATATATTTTAAAAAGAATTAAAATAAACCAGTATCGGAGATAGTGAGCCATATAAAGTAAAATCTTCACAGAATAGAGGGGGTTGGGGAGAGGAGGAAGGAGTAAGCTCAGGTACCACAGAAAAATGCAAGGTAGACAGTATATCAAATGAGACTAAAAACTCATGTTTTCTGTTTGATGTTAAGTAAAATGAGAGGGAAGTGGTGTTAAGTAAAAAGAGGGGCAAGGAGGAGAATTCATCTCCAGGTCCAAAGAAGAGTTGTTCGGAAAAAGAAAATGCTAACAACTTAAGTGGGCTGCAAGAGAAATCAGGGTTTTCCAGTGTGAATCAAGTTTCAGTGGATGGGTTCTTAATCAGAGGCTCATCACCTCACAAAATTCAGGAGATCCATGAACTTGATGGACTACATGGGAAAAAATGAAATCTTTAGTTTCATTAACCTCTAACTAAAATGTAATTACTTAATTAGGAGAGTAGGCAAAACCCACAGTAGTATTCCCAGTACCTGCAACTTTGTAACCAAAAGAAGTTGGATATTTTCATCAAGTTACATTGCTGCAGATAATTTAAAATAATTACTTATGCCTCACCATTGTTTAGAAATTAGGGTAGTTAAAACCCACCATTGGGGGCGCCTGGGTGGATCAGTTAAGCGGCTGCCTTTGGCTTGGGTCATGATCCCAAGATCCTGGGATCAAGCCCTGCATCGGGCTCCCTGCTCAGTGGGAACTGTGTCTCTCTCTGCCAAATGAATAAAACCTTAAAAAAAAAAAACAAAAAAACAAAAAACAAAAACACAATTGGGTTATTTAATGAGTTAATAAAAGAACATATTTATTACTATATTTTAAAAATTTGTTTAATTACTTTAATATCTGTAGTTGAATATAGTTGGTTTCCTTAGAAATCCAATTGTGTTTTATTTTACACATTTAAAAACACTGGTCTGAAAAGGGGGATAGACTGCCCCAAAAAACTTCAAAATGCTTGACAACAAGAAGAACAGAACAGTCAGAAAATGAGGCACAACAGAAAGGTTCCAGGAGTTGGAGGGCAGTGGAAGAAAAGGGTCTGCTAAAGAGATTAAACACAGCCTTAGGTCCCGGGAAGTTCAATGAGAGTTGAAACAGAATGAGGGAGACATAGAAAATGTTAAGAGGTTTGAAAAGGTAAGTTGCAACACAGAATGCATGATGCCATCTGTATAAAACACACACAAAAAATGGAAATGGGGCACCCGGGTGGGTCAGTCATTAAGTGTCTGCCTTGGGCTCAGGTCATGATCCCAGAGTCCTGGGATTGAGCCCGGCATTGGGCTCCCTGCTCGGCAGGAGGTTGGCTTCTCCCTCTCTCACTCCCCCTGCTTGTGTCCCCTCTTCTAGCTGTGTTTGTCTCTGACAAATAAATAAATAAGATCTTTTTTTTAAAAATGGAAATATACTTTTGTAAAGGGAGAGAAAATGTTAGAAGGACAGATAAAGTGGCAACCGTGGTTTAGAATGAGAAGTAAACTGAGGAGAGAGCAACAAGAAAGGAAGATAGGAGCAAGCTCACTTTTCTATATCGTTTGAACAGTTTGCTGCAAGTGTGTATTACATTAAAAAAAAAAAAAAAACTAGTTCTTTTTAGGGGAATCCTTTTTCTCTTTTCCTTAATATATTCTCTTATATTCTTGCAGGACACTAAGGGCCAGGCTTCTGGGCTTTCCAGAGAACTCAATGATGCATCCTTTCAGAGAATGCTGTCTAAAAACAAAAAATTTTTATAGTAGGGTAGAGTGCGTATCATACATAGGGAATGCTTTTAGCTATGTGGGGCTGTCATGAAGCAATCAGCCTTGTTAGGCCCACAAATATTTGACTTCTGTGTTACAGCAAGCAGGAAACTGGAAGCTTCATCTCCTGGAGCTTTCTCTTTATGCTTCAAAACACATCTGCGACAGGAAACTGCAAAGCAGGCCATGATTATAAGGCAGTTTCTGAACGTAGCAAACATGATAATAGTTCTCTCAAGTTGAAAAGCCACTGCTGATGTATAAGGAACCTACTGATTTTTTGCTTCACATGTATAGGCCATTGTACTGAACCTGTTTATCAGTTTCCCAAGTTTGTCAACTGATTCTCCTGGTTTTTCTGCAAAGAGCACATGCAAAGAGTACAAGTTTTGACTTTCCCTTTCAAATATTTATACCTTTTTTCCTTCAGCCTCTCTTATTCCATTGGCTGGGGCCTCCAGTTAAATGCTTAACAGAAGCATTAAAAATGAGCTTAGTGGGGGCATATGAGTGGCTGGTTGAGTGTCTGACTCTGGGTTTCGGTTCAGGTCATGATCTCATGGACCATGAGATGGAGCCCCCTGCTAGCTCTGCATTGGTAGTCTGCTTAAGGATTCTCGCCTCTGCTCTTCCCCTGCTCGCTAACTCGCTCGCTCTAAAATAAACAAATAAATCTTTTTTAAAAAATGACCTCAGTGTTGTTCTTTTTTTCATAGAAAATTATCAGCTGGGTTTACTACATGCTCTAGGTAGTTTTATCCCTTATCAAGTTGAGGAAGTTTCGTTCTTTTCCTAGTCTATCAGAAGTGGTTACTGAATTTTATCTGCTATCTTTTATTATCAACTAAAATGTTCATATTATTTTCTTTCTTTAATTTACCAAAATAGTGTAAATGACACTAAAAGGTTTGCTAAGATCAAATCATCCTTGAATTGCACAGTGAGTTTTTCCCTACACAGTTTTGACATCTGTTGGATTCAGACTATCTCATTTTGGATCTTATAAGCAGGTGATAAAGGAAAATAGCCTATTGTTTTCTTTTCCTGTGCTATGTTTTTTGCTAACAGAATTATGCTTGCTTCAGAGGGCACCTTCTCTTTTACATTTTGTTTCTTTCCTCTGGAAATATGTATATCACAGCAATCATCAATTACTTTAATGTCTTGTAAAAAAACATCTGGCCCCTTTAAAGGGTATTATCTTCAACAATTTTTTCTATTTCTTCATTAGCTACTGGATTATTGAGCTCTTCTATTTCTTCTGAAAATTTTAGTAATTTATATTCTCCCAGGAAATAATCTGCTTCATTAATTTCTGGGATGTGTGGCATGAAGTTATGCACAATATCCTCTTCTGAGGCTCTCATCTCAGTATTCAGAGAGGTGTCCCTGGCTTGTTTTAATGTTTGCCTGCAGCTTGTTTTCTTCTTAACCAGACTTGCCCAGAGTCTGCCAGCTTTGATTTTACTGTCAAGAGCTGTTTTATTTTGGGGGCACATGGCTGGCTCTGTTAGTAGAGCATGGGACTCTTGATCTTGGGAGTTGCAACTTCGAGCCCCACATTAAGTGTAAAAATCACTTAAAATCAAATCTTAAAAAAAAAAAGTTGTTTTATTTTTCATTAACTTGTAATTTTATACCTATTAATTTCTTCTTTCTACTCTATTTGGGTTTATTTTGTTTTTAATCAGTTTAAACTGAATCTCTTCTTCATTCAGCTCTAAATTTTCCCATTTACTAATTTACATTTAACTGCTATGAATTTTCCATAAAGTTTCACATTGGTGACATTAATATGTAGTACTCTCGCTGTAATTAACTTCTAAATTGTGTGACTTCAGTTACGATCGTCCCTTTATACATATAAAAGATATGTCTCTTCTCTTGCTCCAAAGGAAAATAGGTGTTTTTGTTTTGGATTTATGTTGTTTTTGTTGTTGTTGTTCTCTATGGTTCTGGGTTATTTGGGGGGGGGCATCCTATTTCTGCTCATTTCTATTGCACTATGGTCAGAAAATATAAATATAACTGATTTTATTTTTCTGTTTTGGATTTATGTTGTTTTTGTTGTTGTTCTCTATGGTTCTGGGTTATTTGGGGGGGCATCCTATTTCTGCTCATTTCTATTGCACTATGGTCAGAAAATATAAATATAACTGATTTTATTTTTGCTTTCTGAAAATCTGATTTGTGATACAAAACATGCTCACTTTTTGTGACTATCCTATGTACTGGGAAAGCATATTCTTAAGAAATCTCTGGGTAGAGGGATGCCTCGGTGGTTCAGAGGGTTAAGCCTCTGCCTTCAGTTCAGTCTGGGATGGAGCCCCACATGGGGGGGGGGGGTCCTCTGCTCAGCGGGGAGTCTGCTTCCCCCTCTCTCTGCTTGCCTCTCTACCTACCTGTGATCTCTCTCTCTCTCTGTCAAATAAATAAATAAAATCTTTAAAAAAAAAGATTGAAAAAAAAAAAAAAGGAATCTCTGTAGGAACAACAACCAGTCTTCATTAATGATCCAGAACTTAGAAACGTAAGGCCACTGAATACCAGTAGTTTTTTTTCCTCCCCATAGCTATACAACTCCTTATTTCAGCAATGCATTTGATTCAATGTTCTCTCTACAGATCAACTTCTGATCACTCAGCTACTTGAATCCCACCCTTGAATCTGTGTCTAATGACCTGAGCACTCTACTAACTCCAGTCAGTCTCCAGTGACCCAAAGCAAATTCCTAGGTCAAACAATTGAACTGGCCCCACTTAGATCAGGATTCCATACTCACTCTACTCAACTGAGCCAAGGAAAGCAATGTCATTGTTGAAAGGCTTTTTTTAAGTTCACCCACAGCCAGGCCTCCTCTACTTCCCGGACCATGGAAGAACTACACTCCTCTACCCTCTCGCAGTCAGGTAAGCCAAATGACTAGTTCTCACTGCTGAAGTTTCATGATTACTAGTTACATGAGCCTCCAATGTTTTCTTCTCTTCCACTGCAACCAAGAAAGCCATGTGTTCCAGAAGTCCAGCTGTAAGAGAACAGAATCTCTGACAGGCTTTATCTCAACTGCCTACTTCATTCAAGCTATACATAGGATGAGAAACTTTTTGCTCCATCTAGCCAATAAAATTCTAGGATTTTGTTCATTTATGAAGCATAATTTAGCCAAACCTGATAAATACTGTCCTGCTGACCATTAGCTTCCAGGGTTGTGGGGAAGTGTCCAATCCTTTGATACATTCTCTATTTATAATAAAGTTGACATTTCTAGTATAAATGAGATTT
>PITA01023595.1:0-27858 GCA_004023965.1 Spilogale gracilis
TATACACATTATAAGAGTCCAAGAAGAAGAAGAGAGATGGGGGCAGAACATATCTGAAGAAATGGCCAAAAACTTCCCAAATCCGTGGAAAGAAATGGACATCCAAATTCAAAAAGCTCAAGAGACTCTAACTAGGATAAACCCAAAATGGCCCAAACTGAGACACAATCTAATCAAACTGTCAAAAGTCAAGAAAAAGAAAAAGAATCTTGAGAGCAACAAGAGAAAAAGCAACTTGCCACATACAACAAAGCCCTCAGAAGATTATGAGTATATTTTGCAGCAGAAACCTTTCAGACCAGAAGGAAGTGGGAAGATATATTTAAAGTACTGAAAGGAAAATACTGCCAACCAAGAATACTATATCCAGTAGAACTGTCCTTCAGCAAGGAAGGAGACATAAGGACCTCCCCAGATAAACAAACGCTGAAAGAGTTCATCACCGCTAGACCTGCCTTATTAAAATTGTTAAAGGGAGCCCTTGAGGCTGAAATGAAAGGACACTACAGAGCAACACAAAATATATGAAAATATAAATCTCTCTGATAAAGGTAAATATACAGAAAATAAAGAATCCTGTAAAACTGTAATAATATAAAATCACTTTTAATTCTGGTATAGAATTTAAAAGATAAATGCACAAAAATTGCTATGACTATAAAACTATGTTAATGATTTGGAATGTAAATAGATGTAATTTGTGACATGGTTAACAAAGGTAGGTGGAAAAATGTAAAGAAGTAGAGTTTTTATGTGATTAACATTAACTGTTTAAAATAGATTGTATTAAGTATAAGATATTTTATATAACTATCCCAATGGTAACTATCCATAGAAAACTCGCAAAAGGGGCACCTGGGTGGCTCAGTCAGCTAAGAATCTGCCTTCGGTTCAGGTTATGACTCCAGGGTCCTGGGATTGAGCCTCACATCCGGCTCCCTGCTCAGTGGGGAGCCTATTTCTCCCTCTACCTCTACCTGCCACCATGCCTATTTGAGTTCTCTCTCTGTGTCAAATAAATAAATAAAATCTTAAAAAAAAAAGAAAAAAGAAAGGATGAGAAAGGAAGCAAAGTATATTACTACAAAGGAAGGAAATACAAGGCAGGGAGAGAAGAAAAGAGGGACAAAATAACTACTAGAGGTACAGAAAACAACTAACAAAATGGTAATGGTTAAGTCCTTCTCTATCAGCAACTACTTTAAATGTAAACAAATTAAACTCCCCAGTCAAAAGATATCAAGTGACTGAATACAGAAAACATCAAGATCCAAATGTATGTTGTCAAGGAGACTCCCTTCCGATGTGTAGACATACATACACTAAAAGCGAACTTACAGAAGAAGATATTCCATGCAAATTGTAACCAAAAGAGAGCAAGGCTGGCTATACTTCTATCAGACAAAATAAACTTCAAGTCAAAAACTGTCACAAAAAAGGACATTATAATAATGATAAAAGGGTTAATTCACCAGAAAGACATAACAATTATAAATATAGATGCACCTAGGGGCACCTGGGTGGCTCAGTGGGTTAAAACCTCCGCCTTCGGCTCAGGTCATGATCTCAGGGTCCTGGGATCGAGGCCCACATCGGGCTCTCTGCTCAGCAGGGAGCCTGCTTCCTCCTCTCTCTACCTGCCTCTCTGCCTACTTGTGATCTCTCTCTGTCAAATAAATAAATAAAATCTTAAAAAATATATAGATGCACCTAAGAGCAGAGCACACAAATATGTGAAGCGAACATTTACAGAGTTGAAGGGAAAAACAGACAATAACAGTAACATATTTTAATACTTCACTGTCAAAAATGGATAGATCAACTAAAGTTCAATAAGGACACAGAGGACTTGAACAACACTGTAGATCATCTGGACCTAACAGCTCTATACAGAACATTCTGCCCAACGACAGGAGAATAAATGCACATTCTTCTCAAGCACACAGAGAACATTCATCAGAACAGATCACATGTTAGGTCACAAAACAAGTGTCACCAAATTTAAGAAAACAGAAATCACACCAAGTATCTTTTTTGGCCACAGTGGAATGAAATGAAATCAACAGCAAAATTTTAAAAAATGGAAAATTCACAGAGATGTGGGAATTAATTAAATTTAAAAAATGGAAAATTCACAGAGGTGTGGAAATTAAATTAATTCAATATAGCATTGAATAACCAATGGGTCAAAGAAGAAATCACAAGGGAAGTTAGAGAATATCTTGAAGCAAATGAAAAGGAAAACACAACATACCAAAACTATGTGATACAGCAAAAGCAGTACTAAGAGGAAAGTTTTATAGCAGCAAATGGCTACATTAAGAAAGAAGGTATCAAATCAACAACTCAAATTTATATCCCAAGAAAACAGAAAAAAAAACAAGCTTAACGTGAAAACTTAGCAGAAGAAATAATAAATATTAGAACCAAATTAAATAGAGAATGAAAAAATACAAAAAATCCACAAAAAAAAATCCACAAAACTAAGAGTTGGGTTTTTGGTTGGTTTTTTTTTTTTTGAAAAGGTCAACAAAAGGGACAAACCTTTAGCTAGGTTAAGAAAAAAGCCTGGCAACTCAAAGAACAAAAACAAAAAATGAAAGAGGAGACATAGCAGCTGATGTCACAGAAATAAAAAGGATCACAAGAGACTACTCTTAACAATTACACTCTAGAAAATGGGATGACCTAGAAGAATCAACTTCTAGAACCAAACAACTACCAAGACTGAATCATGAAGAAATAAAAAAATCTAAATAGATCTGTAACTTGTAAGGAGACTGAATTGTTAATCAAAAACCTCCCAGGCGCCAGTGACTTCACTGGAGAATTCTACCAAACATTTTAAATAAGAAAAACACCAATCCTTCTCAAACTCCTCCAAAAACTGTTAGAATAGGAAACTTCTTTTTATGAGGCCAATAGTATGATTTTGATCGGATACCAAAATCAATGATACTACAAGAAAACCACAGACCCTGCTGAATATTGATGCAAAAATGCTCAACAAAATACTAACAAATTGAATTCAATAACATTAAAAGGATCATACACCATGACCAAATGGGATTTATTTCTAGAATGCAGGGGTTGTTGCTTACAGTGGCTGGTTCTCAACTTTGTGGCACACAGGAAGCTTTGTAAATTCCCAGTGCCCAGGCTCCTCACCCTAAACCAATTAAATTAGAACATCTGAGAGTGGGATCCCAGAACAAGGCTGCCAACTCCCAATGGAGGCTGAGCCACCCCTTTGGACCCTGCAGGCCTTCTCATCCAGCCACTGTGCCCTTCCTCAACAGCCTCAGGGCCACTTCACCAGTGCTGTTGAGAGTAGGCTGAGAACCCAACAGCTTTGCCTGCCACCTTGTTCTGGAATGTGCAGGAGTATTAACTCTCTTAGGCAGTTGGAAAGAACTTCTCTGTTTTCGCACCACCTGACTCCCACTTCTTGCTTTTCTCTCTAGCTGGTAAGGAGTTGTCATCCTCTTCCAGTCCAACAGAACAATGGTTGTTAACCAAGGGTGACTGTCTCCCTTAAAGGGAACATTTGGCAATGTCTAGAGACATAGTTGATTGCCTTTGATCATGAAACTCCCAAACTCCATACCAGCCAAGAGTGTGGCCAGTCACCCAAAACTTCCATGAGACGGAAGGAGACATCTGACCAAAGGACAGAAGGGCTCCCTAGAGAGTATGTACCGTAGCCTGACTCCTGAGTCTTCACATCTGAATCTCATTTGTGACTCTGCCAAGTTGCCTGTCCAAGTGCCCATGTCCTGGACACTTACTATATGCCAAGCTCCGGTTTATTTTTAATTTTTGTCCTTTTGATTGAAGTAAGGTTGACACTCAATGTTATATTAGTTCCAGGTATACAACACAGTGATTCAACAAGCTTAAACATCACGTGATGCTCACTGCAAGTGTAGCTACCATCTGCCAGGCCCTGTTTAAATGCTTTTCCTCATGAAATCCTCCCCAAAGCCCTGGAAGATAAATATCACTGTTATCCCCATGTACAGATGAGCACACTGGGCACAGAGAGTAAGTAGGTTGCCCAAGGTCACACAGCTAGGAAGCAGCTGAATGAGCATATGAACCTGGGCAGTTTGGGTCCAGAGCCCATGTGCTTAACCACTGCACCATATATGGTCCCTCATGCCTTTCACCTTGACAACAACCCAGGCAGGCTTGGATTCTGTTCTGGGTATTATAGATGGGGGCCAGCTTTTCAAAGGCAAAATAACTTTCCAAAATTACTTAGCTAGTGAGCAGTAGACCCAGGACTAAAATCTAAGACAGACTCAATTCTAGGCTCAGGTCTGGGAAGGAAACTACGGACTACAACGAACGATTCATTCATCCTTTATCCATTCATTCATTCATTCATTCATCATGCATTGGGCACACGTGTTGAAACTTCTTGAGGTCACATGCTGTGTGTTAAGGATCCAGCAAGAAATCAGCTGTGACCCCTCTGTTCAAGCGCTCTCGTCAGCATGGAGACATGCTGCAAGCTGGTGGGTGGGATGGGGAGGAAGGAAAGGGCACAGGAGCAGGAAGTCAGTTGAGACTTGTCCTCTAGGGGACCAAGCAGCAATGGGGAGCAGGTCTAGGGAACTATAAGTGGGTCCTGTTCATGCCCTTAGATGGTCAATGGGGTCAGGTGATCCAGATGATGCCCCTCCCCCAGGAGACACACCTGCACATACTCACACTGCCTTACTGTCTCCCCATCTGTCCTCCCCTGGGCTGGTGCAGAACTCCAAATCCATAAGCACAGGTCGGGGAGAAAGCAAGAGGGGCCATGTGCTGCCCCAGAGGATCAATGCAAGGTTGGCATCCCAAATTATCATCCCAAGGTCCCAGAGAGCAACCAAACTGTAACTGTCAGGAACATGACAGAATTGTCAAAAGCAGACAAAAATCAGCCCCATAAATTGTGAAACCGAAGTCACAGTTCTATTTGTTCTGCGAGAGTGAACATCTCACATTTTTTATCAAGATGGAAAATAAAACCAACCAGACAGATTAGGGGTCTTTCAAGCATTCCATTTTGTGGAGAGACCCAACAACACTGGTCTCTGCTTCCAGCAATGCCCACCCCTCATCATGAATCTGTATCCACTTCCATTTGGTAAACGATGAGTTCTACTATGGGAGTGGATGGGTAATGACCCAGTTCTTGATTTTAAGGAAATATGACCCTATTGGACAAGACAGTCCTATACCCAGCTAATAATATTAGGACATAGTGCCAGACCAGACAAAATAAAGCAGAAGAACTCAGGGAGTGACTAATTCCACCAGGACAGAATCAGAAGTGGCTTCCTGGAGGGGGCAACATCTCCTCTGGACATTAGAGGATGAATAAAATGTCACCTAGTAGGGAAAAAAGGAACAGAAACTCCAGAGACAGACATACACTCCAGTGAAGGCAGATATAAGTGCACAGAGGCTAAGGCAGGTAAAGAAAGAGACACAGGATCAAGAGATCCTTTGGAAGTCAAGTTTCCATTGTGTGTGACCATCAGCTGAGAGAGATCCCTGCCTGGGATGCTGGGCCATCAGGCACCCATGACTCCCGGTTTGAAGAGGGGGTGCTGTGCCCCCGTGTGCTCCTGAGCACAAGCATGTAGGATGTGCACAAATGCTCTGTGCACGCTTCCCATCAGCCCTGGTCATGCACACATGTGTCCATGTGTGTGCATGTGGGCAGCGATCCAGCGGGCCGCTCTGCAGAAGCCCGGCAGCACACTTGCCTCTCCCCAAAATAGTATCGAGCAATTTAGGTCATGAAGTAAGGGCTGTGTTATTATTACTAGTTACTGGTGAAGTTATTTAATAAGAATGTCACATCCAATTGAGACCATGGTGGGAATTGTCAGCAGGAAGAATGTAATTACACTAACTGGAGGCGCTCCAGGCCTCTGCCGTTTGCACAGACCTACAGAGAGACGGACTCTCTCCCAACCCCACTGAGGCCTGGAGGGCACTTCCTGAGGTGGGGCTGCTGCGGGAGGCCCCCCAAACAGCCAGACCCAGACCATGCAGCTCCTAGTCCAGGCCCCGGGAGAGGCTTCAAGGCGGGACGTCAGGACCCACCAGGACCCCCTGACCCACACCACCCATGGCTGCACACCCCCATGAAAGGGAGAGAGCTAGAAAGACCAGGACAGAGAAAACCACAGGTCAGAAAAAGCAGGCAGATAGAGAGACACAAAGGCAGACATGGCAAGAGAGAAAAGGAAAAGAAAGACCGAATTGGGCAGACAAGGAAAGAGAGACAGGAAGGATGGAGGGAGAGGGAGAAGCGCGAGGAACCACCAGCTCCCCATGGCTTTCCGACAAAGGCCTTCCGTGGCCCCTAACAAACAGGCCCCCCACTCCCTCCACCCCTGCACGAGGCCGGAGAAGAAAGAGAGACTGAGCACAGACCACAGGGAGCAGCTTTGCTTTAAGTGGAAGAACACAGCCGTAGCCGGAGGAGTTCAGGGCCCAAAGACAGCCCTCTTTTTATTATGAACATGTTTTAAATTTAAAGAGTCAAGCCAGTGGAGGAGAGAAATAAAAAGGGAAAGGTGGAGAGGAGACAAGAGATAGGATCTAGAGGTCTGAGAACTGGGAGTGGCAGTAGGAACCCCCACTGCTTCCTGGGGAGTGGGGGGTTGGGGGGAGCGAGAGTGGGCACAGGTGCAGGCAGGAAGGGGACAGGATGTGGGAGAAGTCCACTTCTGATGGTGTGTGTGCTCTCCGTGGGGGTACTGGCCAGGGCATCTTGAGATGGATCAGGAATTTGCGTCTTGGAATGGCCATTCCCAGCGTTATGGCAGAAAGCTGACCTGCTAAGCTCTGCTGGGCTCAGAACACACTGGCGGCAGGATTCACGCCTGGGGTGGGGGAGGCAGGGACAGGCAGCGAGCTGCAGTTTGTGGGGTAGGGGGGCAGCAGAAGATTAAAGGGTGAGGTCCCCATGGAGCAGTCATTCACAGGCTGGTCCTGAAGGACAGGAGCTAAGGAAAGCTGCTGGGGGGGCTAGCAAGTAGGAGTTAGGAGGTCTCCAGCTTTCCGAGAGGCCTTACACGGCTCAGCATAGCCATCATTCCACCCACCTCCTGGGCTCTCCTCTGCCCAGTCACGGCCAGCCATGGCCTCAGTTTGGCCTTGGTTGTGGTTCTCAGTCCATCCACCTGGGGAAGAAGCATCACCCTCCACCTTACCAGCTGTCAGTCTCCACTGTTCCCCAGTTCCTCTTCTGCCCACACCAGGGCCATGGACACCCTTTCTCCCACATTCGCTCTGGACTCTGAGCTTGGTCTAGACTGGTCTGGGGACTTCTCTGCTCTAGACTCAGCAATGATCTCTCCGAGCCCAGGCAGCACACCTCTGCCTGGCCCATCCACCCTAGAAGCTCTAGAAGCTTCTGCGGCTCCTCCTCAGAGCACTTGAAGGACTGAATGTAAAGAGGTGAAGGCAAGGAAACCTCTCAGGCTCACAGAAGCTTCAGGGAGTCACATCTCCTCTGAAGAATGGGCCCACACGCAGAGCCCTTCACTTGGGTCTGAGGGCACGTCTTCTCCCTTCCTCCTCCGCCCACAAATCACAGCACTGGCTCCAGCAAAGCAGGTTCTCAAAGAGGCAGAGGTTTCCCTGAACAAGAAGTTCCAGGTGCTCAAGGAGGCCTGAAGGTCAGGCAGAGGCATCGGCCACACCTGTTGAACTCCAAGTTCCAGGCTAGCACCTCCCCAAAGCCCCATGCAGCCCACGGGCTCTGCACAGCTCTTGGCCTGACCAGGTCCTGGCTGTTGCCGGGCATGGTTGCCAAGCACAGGCTCACATCCTGGGGTCATCAGAAAGCTGCTGGGAAAAGAGAAAAAAGAGCCCACACCTCTAGTCTGGGAGGGGCTGGCCACAATCTCCACCAGCTCAGAAGGACAGTGAATGGGGATAGGGCCCTGAAGGTCAAGGCCTGACCCACCCTTGGGCTGGGAGCTGAGAGCACCCAGCTCCTGGCAGCCAAAATTCAGAAGCACACGCCTACTGGCATCTCTAGACACAAACATCCAATTTCATTATATGCACGCATGCACCCCCGCACACACGACTCGCACACACAGGCCTGCCATGCGCACACGCCACTCCCCCGCGCTGCCACTCACCAGGAACCCAGCGGCCTTCTAGAAGAATCTGGCAGAGCTCTTCCACCTGGTACTGTGCCTGGGAGTGGCAGAGCAGTGTGTGTGTCTGGAAGGAATGCACAGATGATCGTGTGTGAGCAGAAACCGGCGCGTGCCCATGTGCTTACACTCAAAGGTTGGAATGCATGGAAGGGTATGTGCAAGCATGGGGGATTTTAAGAAGAGCCCACAGTAGCTACAATTTGATGTGTCCCGCCCGCTACTCCTGCAGACCCACTCAGGTGCCAGGACAAGGGCCCTCCCAGTCGGCTGGAGGCTCCCAGCACAGCAGTGAGGACCAAACTCAAGCCTGTGGAGTCAGACAGCCCTGAATTCCCGGCTCTGCTCCACCACTGCTGGCTGGCTGTGTGACTGGGGCACCCTGCTTACCCTCTCTGAGCCTCAGGGCCTCAGGCAAGAGGGCAGGATAATAGCTCCCCCCAGGCATGCTGGGAAGATTCAATGACATTATAGATGTGAACCTCAACAAACTTTAATTACCGCCCATTCTCTCCCTTCCACCCACCCTTGTGTCTTTCATTCAAGCAAGGGGTAAGTTTTTCTGGAGTGCTAACTGTGTATCAAGCCTGTTGGAGGGAGACCCTATGGCTCCTCCCCACACAGCTTGTCTTCTACTGGGGGAGGCAGAGGTCAGCGAGTGGGCAACAGGCAGATGATATAAGGAGCGCCATCACAGCTGTGTGGGAGGGGAAGTGGGGGAGCTTCATCCTCGGTGGTCCCCTCCAAGGGTGTCACTCTGGAAGCAGAGATCTGAGGGGAAGGAAGAGTGAGCCATGGAGGATCCAGGACGGGAGAACACTCCAGGCAGAGAAAAGGGCAGGTGTAAATGAACCAGCTTGTTTTCAAGGTCACAGCCGGTGCAGAGGAGTGGGGGAGGGGAGGTGCAGGAGGAGGGCAGAGTCAAGGCTGCCACCCATCTGGAGGGTGTGAGCTCCGTGCAAGCGGCAGGGGGGCAGGGGCCTGCTCTGATCCCTCTGTGTGAGGCTCTGTCTCGCTGTTGTGTGCAGAACCAACAGAAGCGACAACATCAGAGAGCAGGCACATTGGCCAGGGGGCTACTGTCCCTGGGGAGAGACAAAGAGGGTTTTAAAGACTCACCCTGCATACCCAGACCCCCAACCCTGTCTATGCCTCCTCCCCATCCTTGGGCTCCTGGCTCAGGATGCCTTCTCTGATGACTGAGCTATACAGGCCACTCCTCAGCTCTTTCTGAGCCTGTTTTTCAAAAGCCGCCTCCCCCAGAAGACCTGCCTGGTCCCCATCTTGGCACATCCACCGTACTTGGTACCTGGTTTAAAGGGCAAACTGATGCTATCTTACTTACAACTCAAGGATAGACATGGCATCAGATTCTCCTCTATGTATCTACCCACCAGATCTAGCACACAGTAGGTGCTCAATAAATGCATATTTGTAGTATGGCACCTGTCCTTTCCTGACCAGGGTTTGGCACCCTTCCCCCAACTCCCCCACCTCTTATCTCACCAACTGATACTTTGTTTTCATTAACAAACATTACATTACCAAGCACCTGCCGTGTGCTGAGTGTCTTCACGTACATGTTCTCATTTTGCCCTCCCAGCTGCCCTGAGACAGGGGTTATTATAATCCCACTTTACAGATGAGAAAACCGAGGTGCAGAAAGGTTAAATAACTTGCCCCCGGGTGGCACAGGCAGTGAGGAGTAGCAGGTGAGGACCAAGTTATATTTGACCCAGAGTCAAAGTCCTCCCACCTGCTCCAAAGGAGTTGGGGGGGAGGGAGTGGGTGTTAGTGTCTTAATTTTTTAAATAAACAAATGGGTGACTCTTTCTTGCAAGTTATGTATACAGACTGGCCTGGCCTAGGGATTTCTCCATCCTGCACACTTCTAGGCATGCACGGGGGACTAGACTTGGCTTCAGCATCCTGTTCCCCTCCCTCAGCTCCACCCCCAGCACCCAGTGTCAGGTTCCGCTCTAGGTCCTAGGACAGATTGATGGGTAAAACATGATCCCTGCCTTGGTTCAGTGTAGTACCTTCTATTAGCCCCTCTCTTTTCAAAAACATCACTGTTACCATATCTAGCTGTCCTCTAGACAGTTAGTTCCTCCAAGGCCAGGACCGTGGCCGGTTAAGGATGCTCTCCTGGCATCTAGGACTTTGTCCCAGGACACTGAGCAGGAAGTTCATCTGAATAATAGAAAAAGCATGCCTTGCAAATCACTAGGGCTCCAGTAAATCAGTTTGCCCATATTTTGTTGCATATATTGTTATGGGTCGTTCAAAAGGCCATGTTTCATAATTGCACGTTCCTGGCCATGTTTTTTCCAGTGGTAAGCATTGCAGCTCAATGGAAGGGAGTGTGTCCACGGCCAGGCAATGTGCAAGAGAAAACCTGGGCAGGGGGGTCTAGCAGCCAGACTGGAAGAAAGGGAGGGAGCTTCGTTCGCTGTGCTGCCTCATGTTTGCAACCTCCTTGGCTGTTTCTGTGCCTCCCTCACTTTAGAAATATCTGTTTGCCTGAAAACAGCCTTCAGACTTTGCCCTCAGATTTCAAGCTTTTTTTTTTTTTTTAAATCTCAACTCATCACAGCAATAGCCTAAAGAGAGGGAAACCAACAAGGGGAAGTTCTTTTCTCTCTTACAGGCCCAAGGGATGAAGCTGCTGAAAAGATCTCATCAGGTTAATTCAGAAATATGAAGACTTCACATTTTCCATTAACTAATATGACACTGCCATAGTAACATTGCTGACCCATTTTATTTTTTCATTAAGTTGCCCCATTTTAGATTAAAAGGAAAAAACAAGCATTAACACGCATTCATTGTTAATGTTTCTACAATCTTAGCGTAAGAAAGAACTTTCTGTAAATACAAAATTAACTGGAAAGCCAAAAAATTGACAAATTTGAGTGCACAAAAATGAAGAACTTCTATAGGAAGGAAGGGAGGGAGGGAGAGAGGAAGGGAGGGAGGGGGAAAAAATCATCAAATCTAAAGATAAGCTCCAAACTGGAAAAAAGATTTGCCATGCTGCTACAGATAAAGAGCCACTGCCCTTCATATGCAAAAAGTTCTTACAAATCAATAAGAGAAAATATGAACAATGCCATAGGAAATGAGGAAAGTACATGAACAGACAGTTTGCAGGAAAAGAGATAAAGATGACTAAGAAATAGGAAAAGATGTTCAATTTCATTTATAATTAAAGAAATGCAATAGTGAGATGCTGGACACATATAAGATTGGCAATTTTAAAAAAACTGCTGGAAAGGTGCAGAACAATGGTTCCTAGACCAGCACATTGGCATCATCCAGGAACTTGCTGGAAATGTAAATTCTCAATCCTACACCAGACCTATTCCACCTCAGATCTACTGAATCAGAATATCTTGGACCCAGAAATCTGTACTTTCACAAACCATCTAGCTAATTCTGATGTACTCTAAGTTGTAGAGAAACCAAGAATTCTCAAATACTATTGGTAATATTTAAATTAATGTCATATGGCATAAATGCATATGCCCATTAAGAAAATAAATCCATTCTATAGACTGTCCATTCAGCTTGAAATCACACACACACACACACACACACACACACACACACAGTTATTTTATTGTGGTATTATCTGGGGTGGCTAAGAACTATAAAAGCCTAAATTATAAAGGACTGATTCAGTCATTGGTGGTAACTTAGGAAATACTATACAATCATTAACAAGAATGAAATGAATCAATATACAGTAGGCTCCCCAACTTATCCACAGGGGATATGTTTCAGGACCACCACTGGATGCCTGAAGCCATAGATAGTACCAAACCCTTCATAGATACTATGTCTTCTTCCATACATACTTATCTATGATAAAGTTTAACTTACACGTCAGGCATGAATAACAAAGAGATGAATAACAATAACTAATAAGAAAATAGGTTATAACAATATGGTGCAGTAAAAGTTATGTGAATATGGTCTCTCTCAAAATATCCTATTGGACACTACTGGCTCTTCCTCTTGTGATGATGTGAGATGATAAAACACCTACATGATGAGATGAAGTGAGGAGAATGATGTAGGCAAGCTGACAGAATGTTAAACTACCATTGACCTCTTGACCATCTGTCAAAGGTGGATAATCTTCCAGACCCTGGTTGGCCACAGGTAACTGAAACCTTGGAAAGCAGCACCATGGATAAGAAGGGCGAGGGGGAGGGGGGATGTGTCTACCCACAAAGACATATGAGATGTTGCCAAGAGAAAAAAGCATGTTGCAAAACAGCATACTTGCTATATCTAGAAGGATCCCATTTGTGTGAGATATAAAGGGTTTGTGTCATATTTCTTTCTCTGTGTTTTGAGGATTTCTAGAGTAATTCAGAAGAAGCTATTAGTAAGTGGGACTGGAGATCTGCAGTGGGGAGGAGGTCTTTTTTCACCATATACCCTTCTACGTTGTTCAACTTTTTGCCCTAAGTATATGTTACTACTATAACTGAAAAGTAGTCATAACTCATTAACTTAAAAGAAAGAGAGAGAGCACGCAAGAGAGAGAAGCATGGCTAGGGGAAGAGGAAAATGCAGTCATTCAGAAAACTGTATCCTGGAGACTATTCAGGCCCAAATGAGAAGCTTGGAGGCCTCTCCTGTACTCTATCTTCAGGTTGCTTTGATGAAGACCAAGTAACTGGTTTCATTGAACTGGTGGCTTTCAAAACAAATACTTGTTTAATAAAAAATAAAACCTTATATTCGTTAAACAAGGCAATGGCCCCTGAGTCACCTGATTTTCCTCCCTGTTGTCCTATCCTACCCAACTTGGTGTGCTGTGGATTGTTGGCCACTGATCTCATCTGGTTTCCAGGAGAATACAAACAGGGAGTCTCTGTTATAAATTACACGTGAGTGTAGATGCCAGACCTCATATGGCATCTACCTCATATTTGATGGTAGATGACATACCTCATATTTGCATGTCAGAGTCAATGAAGACTATGTTTGTGCATAAGAAAAGACACACAGTCTATTTTCACAGAAGTATGTGCATGGTCTATGCTGGTGTTTACATCATGGGAACTGAGAGGAGAATGATGAAGAGGAGTTCTTACCCCCTCTAAGAAAGCCAATATATTTTATTTTCTCATTCGGCTTGTATTTCCACTTTTGGCCAGCCACCAAGCAAACGGGTTTGCTTGAACAATAACTTATGAAAACCCTGATCTATCCATTATTTAATCATCCTTCCATCTATGCATTCTTGGATCATTTCTCTTATCCATTTATCTATCCAAATACTCTTAAATATACTCATCCAATGAATCTACTCATCATCCATTCCGTCAGTCCTTTCATTCAACCATCCCATTTCATCTGTATAATCTATCAAAACTTCCATCTATCCAGGCATCCCTCCACCCATCTTTCCATTTATGCATCCAGTCCACTTGCCCATTATCTATATCCCATTTATCTTTCCATTTTACCAACCTATCAACCCCATCCTTCCATCCCAGCCATCCATCCCGCATATACAATAGCTTATTGTATCTATTCATCCATCCCACAATGCCATCCAACTCTCCCATCCACTCATCCGCCCTTCCATCATCTACTATCTCTCCACCCTATTCATCCATCTATTTTTCCATTCATACATACATTCATCAACTATGACTCTTCATCCCACCACATAGCCTGGACCTGCGTATGCCTCTGGAGGAGAAGAGACGAGGGTGACCAAAATCCAATGACTTTACCCCCCCCCAAAAAAGTGATTGAAAAACCTTGCTACTTTCCCAAGGCCTATTAAGCTCTTGTCACACAGGACATACCTAAACACTCTCAACAATGAGTCTTATCCAAACTTCACGTCCCTCCTCGTTCTTTCATGGCCAGGTTCCCCGACTGGGGACCCTGACTGTGACTTCTAGACACCAGCAAAAGCAAAAACATCAGTCTCAAAACTTGTCTGTAGCTTCTAGTACCATCCTGGGCCTGAGTAAGCACATGTTCTGTCCCTTCTGCCACAATGAGCTCTAACCTGGGGTAAAGTCCCAGCCATGATGTCTGTGCCTCTGCCCCAGTTTAATTCCAGGTCTGGCTTGGTTCACCCTGGCCTAAAACCACTCACAATCCAGTGCCACTCAGCAAGGCTTCAACGGAAGAAGTCTCTGTCTTCTAATTGAGAACATTTAATAAATACCTACTACAAGGCAGGAACTATGCTAGACATTTTCTATTTGACACCTAATTTCATTTATACTGATATTCTCTGAGTTAGGCAGTCTCAGAGGAGGAGAATCTGAGGCTCAGTGAAGCAAAGTAATTTGTCTAAATTCACACACCTGCTAAGAGGCAATATCAGAATTCAAACCCAGATCTGACTGCAAAGATTTGGTTCTTTTCATTCCCACAAGCTCCACTAAGAGGACAATTTCCAAGCTTACCCAGAGAAAGAAACTCAGAATGATAAGCAAGAAAAAGGCCTATTTTCCTAACTGCTTCTGTAACTAATAAAAAAATGATCATGTAAAGGATAAGGTATAGTATGTGAGTACAAACTGTGTCAAGTGCTGGCTAAAGGCTTTCCATATATTAGTTCATAAAAAAGAAAGCAAAGCACTTTGACGAGTTTCCTGGGGGTCCTTCCACACACCATGATTTAGCAGGTCCCACATCAAGGTTTCAAGGGTTTGGAGGATGAGCTATACCATTTCTTCCAGGAGAAGGACCTGAGCCTCTGATGTTCACCCTGTTTGCAATCCCATCCATAAGGTAGGGATTCCTTAAAGATTTATTTATTAATTTGAGAGAGGGAGACAGAGAGAGAGAGGAAGAGAGGGGTAGCAGAGGGAGATGGAGAGAGAAAACCTCAAGCACACTCCCTATTGAGTTCAGAGACCAACACAGGGGTCGATCTCACGACCCTGAGATCACGACCTGAGCCAAAATCAAAAGTTGGATGCTTAACTGACTGAGCCATCCAGGTGCCCGGCATAAGGTAGGAATTCTTCTGTCCTTGCCAATCCACAGGGATTCTAATGCTGCTCACTACTCACTTGTTATGCGACTGGCCTACCTGCTTCACCTTCTCCAGCCTCTGGAGACGGGAAGAGCACTTCTGTCTGTCGAACGGCCATGACCCTGTACCAACTGTAACTTATTTTATGACGGAACAGTTTGTTTCACCTCTCCTTGTTGGCTATTTAGTTTATTTCCATTTTCCCTCTGTTATAAATCACGCTACGCATCTTACACAGAAATGCTTGGCTGCAACTCTGGTTAATTTCTTCAGGGTAAGCGCTTTGAAGTGGAATACTGAGTGCAAATATATGAATATTTTTAAGGCCATTGAGAAGATATTGCCAAGTTGCTTTCCAGAAAGTTTGTAACAATTTACATTCCTACAGGCAGTTTGTGAAAGTACCCATCAGGCCTCATCCGTGACATCACAAACACTTTTGCTCTGGACCAATGTTTGTATTTTTTACATACAAATTCATATATGACCCGGCATGAAGATGTATGTCTGATCTCATTATGCGTAGTGGGTTTTCCGTGCCATTTGGCTTGTTATGTTTCCTTCTCTCGCTCCCTTGGCCCTCTCTGCCTCAGTCCCACCCCCACCTACCCATACCACCCGCTAGCCGACATGCACTCTAGCTCGCCCACATCAGCACTCTCGTTTGCATCTTTCCATATTTTTATTCTTGCTCACGAAACCACATACAAACATACACTTATATACTCCCAAACACACATTTACATACAGAGTAGGGCTTTGACATTGTTTATCTTTTTTAAATTGGATCATATTATACACACTTCTCAGCATCTTGCTTTTCTCACTCAATAATAATGACTACAGAGTACTTAGCACAGAGACCGGGGCTCTGAGTATGTGTTATTTATTATTGTTTTTGTTGTTGTTGTAAATTTAAAAAGAACTGGCATCCTTCCTAATGCAGTGAGGTTCATGGGGAACGGCCTCCCTCAGTCTTATCAGCCTCGTCTGGGAAGGCACAGGATAAGGTAAGATCACTACCGCTGTGCGTGTAACTTCACTCTTCATATTGATTGAGCACCTACACTTGGCCGGGGACTGTCTGTGGTCCAAAGCAATGCCAGGCAAAGACACACACGGTCCCAGCCCTCCTGATGCTTACAGTCTATGAGGGAGAACAATAACGAATGAATGACTCTGATCAATGCATAATTATCACCTGAGATAAGCTATCCAAGAGCAAGGAATGAAATCTACAAGAATGATCTAGACCAGGGGTGCAGGAGGAAGACGTGCACGTTGGGCCAAGATATGGCAGATGAGTCTTGGTTAATGAAGTGAAAGGGGGCAGAAACACTCCAAACAGATGAATCCGCACATGCAAAGGCCCAGAGGCAGGAGGAAGGGAGCATGGCCCTCTGAGGCCCTGACAGAAGGAGCAGGACGGAAGGCAGGATCTCTGAGCAAAGGTGAGGCCCCTCGCGGGAGGGGTGCCCAGAAAATGTCTGCAGAATGCCTGTGGCCCCACCGAGAGCTTAAAGAACAAGCTTCTCTCCATGTTCCTGATCCTCCTGGATCCAGCAGGCCTCTCGTTGCCTTGGCAACCATGACAGAGTACCAGGCCAGGCCTAGGTAAGTGCTTCATGGACACCATCTCACCACGTCATTACAAAGATTTTGTGAAATAGGGATTATTGTTCTCGCTGTAGAGATGGGAACTGAAGCTGAAAGAGATTATTCACTCTCTTGCACAGGCTAGTACCCAGCAGGGCCAGGATTTAAGCCCATGTCTCTCTAAAGCTCCACCTCACACTTCTGAGAATGCTTGACGCTATTCTCTGAGGTCCAGCGGGATGATAAACTAGCCACCCCATAAAGTGACTGATGAGTCTTCCCTGCACGCCAGGCTGGCTCCAGAGTCCAAGTTCACGATCACGTCCCAGGGAGTGGCCCCACTGCCCCCAGGTCCTGGGAACACCAGCCCTCCACCCCAGTCCATTTCCGTGGCCCCCTTGCCACCAACAAGCACACAGCCTACCACGCAGAACTTCTCTGCTCCCATCAGCGCTGACCCTCTGAGGTCTGGGGGCTCTGCCGTGGCTCATGCCCCCTCCTGTCTTCCTCTGGAAACCGAATGTTCCCCTGCTACCTCCCATCTCCCCACCACCCCCTCCGCCAGTAACCTTGCCCACCCTGCACAGACACTGGAGTCCTCTGCTCCTTCTTCTGGGCTTTCCTAAGCTCTCCATCTCCATTCATTCAACGTGCTGTCAACAGCTTCGGGGCCCCTACTGTGCATAAGACACCATCCTGGGAGTTGGGCCTACCACAGGGAACAAAGCAGACAAGCCCCTGGACCTCGGGGAACTTACTCGGGTAGACAGACAGGAAGCAGGAGGAGAACTGCAGATGTAATATGTCAGGTGGTGAAAAAAGGAGCAGTGGAGAACCCTAAGGCAGAGCCAAGGGGAGGTGGTCGGACTGTGGACAGGGACTCAGGGCCCCTCTCTGAGGAGGTGGCATCTGAGCAGGTAGACTGCACCCTGTGGCCCTCTGGGGACACGGTGGCAAGAGTATTTGAGAGCACAGCTGTCCAGTGTGTCTGGGGAACGGCCAGAAGCTGCTGGCCGGAGCAGAGTGAAGCGGCCACTCTAGGGGGAGCGGAAACCCAGAGGGCGGAAACCAGGGGCAAGAACATGGAAGGGCCTTGACTTCCTTCTGAATGCAGTGGGGGCTGCTGGAGGATTCCGGGCAGGAGAATGCATGATGTGACCCATGCCGCCAAAGCTGTCCAGCGGCTGGGCTGGCAGGAGGAAGGAAGAAAAGGAAGGAAATCACAGAGGGGTATCCACAGAAGTCCTGGCGAAGACGCTGACTCAGACTCTAGGACTGTGGCGAGGGGAGCAGGAGGGGCTGGATCTGTTTATATTTTGAAGGTGAAGCCAATAGGGTTTGCTTGCGGCTTGACGTACCAGGAGAGCAAAGGGGAAAAGGGCGGCGTGCAGGATAACGGCCAGGTGTCTAGGTCCCACCGGTACTGGGTGTGTGTCCACGTGCTCCTCCCTGACAGGAAGGCGAGCTCTGTGGGGCAGAGGCAGTGGCTGTCCCCCTCGGCCATGCTGCGTGGAGCCAGACCCGTTGAGGTCTGTGGAGTGTGTGGGTCATCAAGTGTCCCTGAGCTGCTGCTCTGTGCCTTCCTCCTGCCGCATGGCCTCCAGGGTAAGAGGCAGGGTTTGTCCCGCCCTCACCGCTGCCCCTCAGCCCCCAAAGAGGTTCTGATTCTTTCCCATCCAACAGTCACGCACATCTAAGAGACCACAGGCTCAGACACGTGGTCGCAGGAGCCAAGGCTCAAGGGGGCCCTTCTCCACCCTGCAAACATCATCCGGCCCTCGGGAGACGGGAGCCCTGAGTTCAGCCGCAGAGGCCTGCCCGGCCTGATGAAACTGGTCCTTCACAAGCCCTACTGAGCCTGTCACCATCTCATGCCTGGTCAAGTCAGGCAGGGATGACTGTCCCCCTACACATATAAGTAAACTGAGGCCCGTCAAGTGGCAGGAGCATAGGCAGGGGGTGGCACTAGATTGAAATTACAGACGAAATAAATAATGTTCTGCTCACTGGCATTAGCTGTGGGGTCAGGCAGCCCTGGATTCTAATTTAGCTCTCCCATGTACCAACCATGGGTGACTCTGAGCCATTAGTTAACATTACCAAGACTCAGTTTACCCATCTGCAAAGTGGGAATCAATTGCCATCTAGCTAACAAACCCATTGTAAGACTTACAACAGGTGGTTCACAGAAAATGCTGGGCACACTGGCTCACAGTAGGAGCTCTATACATGAAGATAATGTTTTCATGACTACTGTTATGGGAATGGCTTGTGATTAGGGTCAGTGTTGGCTCATCTAGGGATCTTTGGTCTGTGCACTGTGGTGGAAACAGCTGTAGAAACCCCACATGGGTGGTATCCTAGCTCCATCACTTGCCTTCTATGGGACCCCTGGGCAAGTTATCTCATTCCTTCAGACCTCGGTTTCCATTTCTATAAAATGCACATTCACCCTGGGGAAATAGCCTCCTGGCCATTACCAACAATGGCCACCAGATAACAAAGCTCTTGGTTTGCTCTTCTCTATCTTCCCTAGGTTCCCCTGGACCTGTGGGTTCTACCTTCAGTGGATATTCAGAAGTCCTCCCCGATACCCCCTGGCTGGGTTCCTGCCCTTCCTGTCTGTGCCCATAACCTCCACCCCAGTTCTGGGCTAAACTCTGTGGTGATATTCACCCCAATGCATTTAAAAGATCACTCCAGAGGCACCTGGGTGGCTCAGTCAGTTAAGCATCTGACCCTTGATTTCAGCTCAGGTCATAATCTCACAGTCGTGAGACTGAGCCTCACACTGGGCTCCAAGCTTGAGATTCTCTCTCTCCCTCTCCCTCTGCCCCTCCCCCTGCTCACTCTTACTCTCATTCTCTCTAAATAAATAAATAAAATATTTTAAAAAGTAAAAATAAAATATCACCCAAAGGGTGAGGTATTAGAAAGAACGGAAGTTCAAGGGGTGAGAGGCGGGAGACAGAGGAGACACATGCCTTCAGCTCTATATCCCAGAACCCCACACGGTGCCCGGCACAGAGTGCACACTCTGTACAACTTAGTTGGGCAGATGCACAGATGGACAGTTGAGCGCCTGGAAGGAAGAAAAGGAGGCAAGGGAGGGAGGAAGGAGAGGGAAGAAAGAAGGAAAAGGTCCTGGCACCTGCCACTGCTTTCCTCTGGCACCCCCCAACTCCTGTCTTCCACTTAATTCTGATCCTTCATCTGCAAAGCAAATGTATGGTGCCGGGCCCTAATTCCACATCAGTTTCTATCAAGGAGTTAACCAAGGAGAATCAGGTCTGACTCCAGAGCAGAGGCATCTTAAACAGTGGTCCCATTTCCTAACAATTCACCTGGATGAAGCTCATTCTCCATTTACTCTTCCAGGGGACAATGAAGGGAAAAGAAAAATGAACAATTTATTTTCTTATTTCAGTATGTCACCGAGATAAGCGGCCCAGATGATCAACATCTTAGTAACGTCTCTCCATCTGGATAGGGGCTTTGAGAAAGTTCCAAAGCTGGCTAGCATTTCCAGTGGTGCCCAAGGAACACGGGACAGGTTGTGCCTGCCCCGGCCACAGTGGGAGGGCCCACTGCCCCCCCCCCCACAGCCTCCAGTGAGGCTGACCTTCAGGGGGAGGGGTCCACTGTAGCAAGATCCTGCGGGACAGCACACGCGCTCTTCCAGGCTGGTCTCTGTAGAAGGAAGAGAGTTCCCATTTGTGCCCCAGAGAGCAAACTACTGGAGGCCTGCCATTTTTTTCCAGGGAGCAACTTGTCTAAACAATGAGAGTGGGGGAAGAACTTGACTCACTCAGCTCAGCCCCACCCACCTGGCACCTCCTTAATCTTACCCAGCAGGCTTGCCCCCCCTCCCCCCGCAAGGAAGGCAGGGGATGGCAGCAGGGGAGGGGGACAATTGGGTTGTCCAGTAGGGCCTGTGAAAGTGTGGGTAAATCTCTCCCACAAGGGGTGATGTAGTAACAAGCCAATCTGGCTGCATCTCCAAAGCCACCTTCTCCAATCAGCTTCATCGGTAATAAATGATTCTTCTTGTTTTTCACTCAGTTTGGTCCAAACTTGAGAGGGAGGACAGGCACAGTGGGCAGGGCGTAGAGGTGGATCTGGACCAGACCCATGCTCCCTGCCTGGGGTTCCCAGACCCCTACAGGTCTTCAGAAGCAGCAAAGAGAATTTGTGAGCTATTTTCAATATTTCAGAAAACCTAACAGAAGCTGTGTTTCTCTGTGATCAAAATCCACAGGCCAAATAAATGCTGAGTGCCTTGGGCTGGAAGTATTCCCACTTAGTGAGGTCACACTACCCTTCGTCCATTCTGATTGGTGGGATGGAGCTGTAGCCCGCCCGTGCCCCGGCCCCCAGGCCTGAGAATGCAGTTTCTTACTGCATGAGAAACTGTAGCCCCTTGGCAGAGCTGCCCGTGGCATCAAAAGGGGAAACTGCAATGAGGTGCAGTTGGGAGAAAAAAGGGGGGGAGTCTCAACCTCAGATAACGGGAATGAGAATGAGTTCCCAAGAAGATGCCTCTTCCCAGAACCAAAGAATTCAAAGATTTCCTGTTAGGGAAGTGAACACCTCATGGCCTCAAGGCAAACAATACTCGGTGGGGGAAAGAAGGCCACTGCCACCAGACACAGGGCTCTAGAACAGGAGATCTGGAAGGTAGACAGAGTCACATGTGTGCTTCCACGTGGTGGATGTGGCTTCGCCCTCCTCAGTCCAGGGACAGAGCTGACCAAAGCCGGGAACTCTAGCAAACTTGTGCAGGGACCCCTGGCAGCATCTCCCGGTAAGCTTTTCGGGGTGGGAGGATTTGGGAGAGCTGATCAGTACCAACAGACCAGAAAACAATGGCAGTGACATATGTCTTTTAGGAATAAAAATGGGGCAAGGACCCATGCACCTCTTCACAAATGCAGTCTGGTTGAAACAGTGCCTTTAAAACACAAGTTTCCTGGGAAGAACTCAGCGTCCCCAGTCATAACAAGGTTGGGCTACGCTGATGGAGGGGGAAGATATTTAGGAGCCCTGATTCACCCCTACCCGCCACCCCCATACCCCGTGGCAGTCTGATCCCACAGAGAAAGGGGTACCCTCCCTTACCCCCTGCTACAGAAGGCTCAGAAGGCAGTCTGGCCGCTTGCCCTCTCTCTCCTCACCCCTGGTTGAGCCATGTTTTACCAGCGGGCAGGGCCACTGAGCTAGAAGGCAAAGTGTGTCCCCCAGACGCCCCCCCCATACCTCATCGGACCTAAAGCCGGCGGCGGAGCCAGCCCATCATTCCTATGGGTGAGGAAGGGACACTGAGGGTGCTCCAAAGACCCCATCCCAGCCCCAATCTGCAGAAGCTCCTGGGAGCTCCTTTGCCAACAATCACACTTACAGTGGGAGGTGGAAAGTGACCCCTGGGCTCAGGCTGAGCCATGTTCCCCAACATGATGTTCCCAAAGCCTGTACTTCGACAGGCATCAGGCACACGCCCAGCTGTCAACAAATGAATCAGTGCTTTCTCTTCCACCCAACTAGCATTCTCTCTCCTTATACCCCATCCATCAGAACCCCAGAAGGGAAGGGGTGTTAGGGACATATCAGCCTGAACCCCTGCCAAGGCTCACGCTTATCCAGAGAGCTTGAGTCTCTGCCACTTCCTCAAGGGGTGCCCCTCCCCTGCATCCCAGACAGCAAAGCCTCCCCGCTGCTTCACTCTGACCAAAGTGCACCATTGCCAACTGGAGGAAGGCAAGAAAGGATGTGCTAGACCATAGACCACGTCATGGCCACCACCATGGCCAGAGCGCTGGGTCCCAAGTGTCCAGGAGCAAAGGGTGAGGCCCGAGTCATAGCTGCACTGGGGAGGATGTGGGAAGGATCAGGAGCTATTTGGGAAGCAGAATCCGTTAAGATCTGATTAGCGAAAAGCAGTGCGTGAGGGTAGAATTCAAGGATGATTTCCAGATTTCCAGCTTAGGAAGACTGGATGGTAGCATGGCAATTTCTGGGGGTGGGACACAAAAGAGCATGGACATAGTGAATAGTGAGCACGCTGGGGGTGGGGAGTGTGCAGTGCTGGATGGGGAGTTCTGGAGACCTAAATGCCAGTGGCAGGGGTGATCAGCATTTGAATAGCAGTGTTAAGCCCCAGGAAGGAAGGAAATGCAGGACCCACAGAGAGAAAGGCTAAGGGCAAAGCTATGGAAGCACTGATGTGAACACAACTTCAAGGAGGGAGGGAGGAATGAGTAATGTGAGACGCTGAAGAGGGGAGGAGACAGTCAGAAGGTCAAAAGCAAGCTGTGCCTGAGGAAGAACGGTCTAGAGGCCAACAGAGACACTTAGGTTTGGGAAGGAGGAAGTCATGTGGCACCCTGGGCTAATGCACTTCCCCTGGCATGGGGAGAGTGGGAGCCCAATGACAGGCACTGAGAAAGGGGCTGGCAGACACCCTCCTGGGAAGCATGGCTAGGAACAGAAGGAGACTGGGTGACAGCCAAAGGGTGTGAAGAGTCAAGGAAGGGGTACTGTTTATTGTGCTTTTTTAAAAAAGATTTTTATTTATTTGATGGGGTGGGGCACAAGCAGAGGGAGCTATAGGCAGAGGAGAAACAGGCTCCCCCTGATGCAGGACTCGGGACTCAATTCCAGGACCCCAGTATCATGATCTGAGCGGAGGGTAGGCGCTTAACCAACTGAGCCATCCAGGCGCCTTTGGTGTACCTTTAAGATGAAAACCAAGTGTGTTTATGGGCAGGGATGGTGTGCTGTTCCTGAGTAGGGCTTCCCTAGATTCAGCAGAGAGGTTCATGCGGTTGTTTCCTTCAATGACAATTTCTCTGTGATGGAGGAAACAAGGTTGCTCAGGACAGCGAGTGGGCAAGGCTGCCCCAGCAATGAGAATGATCTCCAAATGAAGCCTATCGTTCAGAGGGGCAGAGAGCCGGGGCGGGATACACCCGGGACTGCACAGAGGGGCAGGGGTCAGCAGGAGCTGGATCAAGAGGAAGAAGAGGAGTAAGGTTGGGTCAGATGAACTTCCAGGTTCAAAATCTTGAGGCCTGGGGATGCTGAGTGCTGAGTGGTTTCAGACACAGTGGGTCCTTTACTACCCTACCCGACCTTGATCTCCCTAGACAGATCAGTTCATTTTTCACTAAAGTGTTAAAGGCTAACACTTCTCAAAATAATTTAATTCTACCAACAGCAACAACAGAATCTTCCTGCAACACAGGCCGACACAGACAAGGAATCTCATTGCTCTGCATCAAAAGTTTGCGTTACCCCCCTTGCCCCAGCTTCCCGGCGACCCTTCACCTTGTGGAATGTGCCATCATGTGACAGAGCAACAAAGAACAGAAAGGAAAACTTTGCTGTGTCTTTGCTGCTCTAAAAACTGGCTTCTGGTGTGTTCAGTTTTCCTGACAACCACATGCTACACATTCACTCACTCAACAAACATGGACTGAGGAGCTAAGGTACTCCAGGCCCTGTCCTAGGTGCTGGGGACACTGTCGGGGTGAAAACAGAACCCAAACCCTGCTCGTGGGGCAGGAGAGCTTGTGCTTAGAGTTGGGCCCCTTGCAAACAAAGACCTTTACAGGTATAACTGCAAGGTCAGGCTTTTTGCCTCGTTTTACTTGCAACAACTGAGGCCCAGAAGAGAGCCAGGAAGTGTGTCCACTAGTGCTCCTCAGACTCTTGGGCACAGCAATCTCATTAGAATTCAATTCTGATCAGTAGGTGGACAGTGAAGCCTAAGAGGCTGCATTTCTAAGAAGTTTCTTGGCAAGGCCTTGGACCACACACTAGACACCAAGGGCCTAGTGTTTCCCAAGCTCATCTGATCACGAAAGATTTTTCTCCCACAGTGCTGATAATAGTCCCTACCTCTCAAATGAAGACCACCCCTGGGCCTCCCACTATCTTTGTACTTTCTGCCTTAGCATCCTTATTTGCGTTACTGGCCCTTTGCCTCGGTCTCCCAGGGGAGTCCCTGGCTCCTCACAGGGAAGGCAGACTCCGACTAAGCTAGGGAGCTAGGGCCACACCTCCAGGGGGCTGGTGCTGTTCCAGCCAGGAAGCTAAGAGGACTGGGCCTGATTCCTTGGCCCCACTCTGGGAGCTTCCTCCAGAAGTCTGCCTGACTACACCATAACCCCAGCCTCCCCCAACCCCGCCCCACCCTGACCCCATCGACTGCCCCTGTCTTAGCCTGCCTACAGCACCTCTTTCTTAAAATGCCAGCTGTCTCCCACCACAAGGCCTGAGGAAAGTGGCATTCCAGTGCTTTGTATCTGCTCTTCGGTGAGTATTAAATCTAGAATAATGGGAATTAGTACACAGAGGAAGTTGAGGTCAAGACTCCCCTGAGTGCCCCTGATTTCTCACCTAACAAATCAGGGGCTGCTAGAAGGACTCTGCGATGCAGGAGCTCTAAGCTGCCAGGCCAACCAGCACCAGCAGACCCTTTGTTCAGTGGGTTAAGCAGTTTAGGGGTGTAAATGCCAGCCTGCAAATCCAAGGGGCTTCCTGTCTCCTCCGGGGCCAGGCGGAGGAATCTAACAGCACAAATCTGGTTACCTTTGCGGGGGGGGGGGGGGGGGGGGGCATGCCACGCCTACCTCCTCTGCCAGGGTGGGGCTGGGAATAGTATTAGGAGCTGGTTGGACACTTAGGGTGTCAGGCTCAGGATCCCCAACAAGAAAGCAGGAAGCCAGGGCAGCTAAGACAAAACCACATCAGCATTCTGTTTTGCAGCTTCTGCAAAAGTGACTTTTGCAAAACACCCTGAGATAAAATAATTTATAAAACATTGGCTGCTCTCGGCGCTGGAGGCAGGCTAAGGCAGAGTCAGGCAGGGGGGCTCTGGGCTTGGTGAGGCTGCGGTCGGGGTGCAGTCAAGGCAGGCTTCTGAAGGAAGTTCCCAAGTGGTGCCAAGGCATCCAGGCCCCAGATCTCTTACCTTCCCGGCTGGGGCAGGACTACCCTCCCCCAGGAGTGGGGGCAGCCCTAGCTCTGTGGAGGGATTTTCAGAGGGACTTAGTCCCCAAAGGTCAGCCCAAAAGACCATCAACACATAACCCAACAGGAACCCGACAGGTAGCTGGTACATGACCAAAGCCCTGAGTGGCACACCTCAGCAGCCAATCCACGGGGCCCCACACTCAGGATGCTCAAGATTGTTCTGCAAAAGAGCTCATAAAAACCCCTACACTTAGAAACTCCAAGGGTAATCCTCTCAGACCACCCATCCCTCTCTGGGAGCCTTATAGGTTTGCTCAGGAAACTTTGCTTTGCTGTCCACCACTCTTCATCTGGTCTACCTCTTCATCCTTCCAAGAGGTGTGACCCAGAACCTCGAGCACGAAGGGGACAAAAATTCCTGTAACAGTAAAGGAGGGGAGGGGGTGGCCTCCCTTCCTGGCTCCATCTGCTAGGTCCTGGGGGCCCCTCAAGACTGGGGCCATAGCAAGGTGGGCAGTAGTGCTGGTTGAAGGCCTATGTCCTTTGAGCTCCACCTTCGGAACTGGGGAGCTGTCTGCCTGAGAGTTTCTCAGACAGAGCCCATGGGCACAGTAATAATACTACTAAGAGGAACTCCTTTAGGACAGACCGCACACTCTGCTCCTAGATACATACTCTGATTCAGCAGACTGGGGCGGGGAGGGCCTGTGACTCTCCATGTGTAACCGGAGACCCACCTACACGGACAATTGTGCCCCTTGGGCCTGAATCAGACCAGCTTTAAATCTGAGCTCTCCCCTCCCCAGCAGTGTGGTCTGGGGCGAGGAACTTCATCTCCTTCAACTCAGCTTCCTCCACCACAGACTGACTTCTTAGGAGCGCCAGGCTTAAGGAGAGGAACATACAGCTCTCAGCCAGGGGCCTGAGTGTCCCCTAAAGGACAGCTTCCAGCTTCCGGGGTAGAGACAGCGGTGCCGCTGGAGGGGACAGCAGCCCATGGGGCCCATGTGCAGCTGGCAGCCTTTGTGCAAGCCCCTGCCTGGTCCTGGACCTCCTACCTGGCCTCCCCAGCACCCGGGGACCTGGCTTCACCGCCTCCCCCTCCCCACGAGCCTGCCCTGCCCCCTCCTCCCCTCTGCTGCTCTCTTGGGGTTCCCTAGCCCATTGGCAGTTTATAACTGTCCTTGGCCAGAGGGATAGGCCTTAAAGTTTGTAGTAGTACTGACATGCATGACTCCCTGCCCGGGGCCACAGCAGGCAGCCCTACAAAGACTACAAAGATGAGAGAGCCGCCAAGGGCCTTAAAAATCCTCCTTGCTGACAGCTGCTGGGCTGAAACCTGGCTAAGGCCAGGGGCCTGGAGGGTCCCAGGTCAGGTGTGGTTGGCGACAAAGGGATCCAAGGTCAGGAAGGGGTCCAACTGAATATGAGACCCCAGGGGAGGATGAGGACAGTGCAGGGGAGGTCACAGGGTTGGGAAAAAGAGGGAGCTGAAAAGGAAAGGGGAAGGAGACAGGCCACAGAGATGGAAGAGAGGGAGGGGAAGGAGCGAAATGGTAAGGGGCACATGTGACTGGACCGGGAGGAAGACCACAGCCTTCCCCCAACCAGACAGTCTGCTGAGTCATCCCTGAGTAGGTACATTTCCTACTTTTATACTTTGGGGAGAAAAGTGTGGTGCTGTTCTCACTGAGGCAGGATTAACAGCGCAGTGATCTACAGCCCGCTATCTATGGAGTGGTGTTCAGAGACTTCTGGCACTTTTGTTGGATGCTTACGCCCTCTGGGAAGGCGGGGAGTGGGGTGGGGGACATGCAGAAGGGAAAGGATCCCTGCAGCCCTTCCGGGCCCCCTCCCCGCAAGGCGCTTGCAGTGCCCACGCCCCACCAACACTTCCTCCCTGAAGAGGCCTGCACCCCCCAACCCAGCCAGCCAGACCACACCCAGGCTCAGACACATTCCTCCTTGGGCTTCCTGGGTTAGCACATGCGCGGGTCACATGGAACTTCTTCGAGACCCTCCGCACCGCCTTGCTCCCACTGACCAGAAGCTTGTGAGGGTGCGTTTCCACTGCGGGCAAGCCCCCCC
>PITA01023596.1:0-27851 GCA_004023965.1 Spilogale gracilis
TATTTGTTTAGCACACCAACAGATTTAGTATGTCTGAACCGCCTAATGTTCTGAAAGTAAATTAAACATGTATACACTGACCACTAAAAGACTCCGAAAATTAATGATGCTCCAATCTCTCAGTGTCATATGTTACTAAGGTTGACATTAACACGGTGATGAGAAATTTTTAAATATTCTCAGTCTCATGATGTGACCATGCTGAGCACTCTCCGGAAAAGAGATTATAACGCAATACACCAGGTTGAAAGAATAGTACCTCCAACATCACCAGGAAAATACAAGCATAAGAGACACATCATGTGGAATGCATCCCCCAGTTAGGGGGATCCTGATACTTTCCCCACATTTAATAAAATTATATCAGATGTAAACACTAAGCAGACCTTAGATATAATCTGACCAACTCTTCCTCATCTTTGTTTTCTTGGCTCAGCAATGGATCAATGTGCAATTTTAGTTGTATTTTTATTACAGAGCATATGTTTTAGGCAGAATTCTACCACTTAGAAATGTAACCTCTCTGTCCATAGCAACAACACAATAAATCAACAAATATCTGTTAAGCTCCAGGCACATGTTTAATACTGGGATTGTTATAATGTGGCACTCCGCTAAGCACCATATGTAAAAAGACCAGCATAAGCTACAGGGACCAGGTAGAGTCCCTCCTTTAAGTAGTTTATAATCCACACACTTGAAGCTATTAGAAATTAATTCAATAAAACATAGTAAAATGATGACTTAGTGCATAATGAACATGCCTTGATTCTCTCTTTGCTCAGTTAACCTACTCTCTTACGTGTCAACATCTGCTTCAAAAAAGTGTATTCAATAGAAGCTAAGAAATTTCAGTGTCACAGTTTTCTAAAATGGTACATTCATTATACTAAGAGAAGTACTTTGTCCACTGCATTAGTTTTCTATCATTGTCTTAAATTATCAAACCTAGTTAAAACAACATACATTTATTATCTTAAAGTTCTGTCGGGCAGAAGTCTAATGTGGATTTCATAAAGCTAAAATCAAAATGTCAGCAGGACTTGTGTTCCTTCTGCAGATTTCTGGGGAAAGTCCATTGCCTGGCCTTTCCCAGCTTCTAGAAGCTGCCTGTATTCCTTCGCCTGTGGCCCCTTCCTTCGTCTTCTGAGCTAGCAGCACCAAGTTGAGCCCCTCTCACGCTGACATCTTCCTATTCTCTCTTCTGCCTTCCTCTTCCACCATTAAACACCCCCGTAACAGCATTGGATGCACCTGGATAATCAAAACAACAACAACAACAAAAACCCTACCCCTGTTTGAAGGTCATCTGATTAGCAGCCTTAATTTCACCTGCAACTTAAATTCCCCTTTGCCATGTTAACAATATATTCACATTGTTGGGTGTACTGGGGGGAAGGGTGGTAGGAAGAGAGACACATTACTTTGTCTGCCTACCACATATATTGTCCAAAAGATTTCTTGATAGAAATTTTAAAGTAAAATAGTAATTTCTACACTCAAATTGGTCAGTCTCAAGGTCTAGCCTGGTGACGAGTATTAAGGAGGGCACGGATTGCATGGAGAACTGGGTGTCATACGCAAACAATGAATCACAAAACACTACATCAGGGGCGCCTGGGTGGCTCAGTTGGTTAAGCAACTGCCTTTGGCTCGGGTTATGATCCCGGAGACCAGGAAGCCTGCTTCTCCCTCTCTCACTCTCCCTGCTTGTGTTCCCTCTCTGGCTGTATTTCTCTCTGTCAAATAAATAAAATCTTTGAAAAAAAAAAAACTACATCAAAAACTGATGAGGTACTGTATGGTGACTAATATGACACAATAAAAAAATTAATAAATCCCTGGGCCTGCTAGAAAACTCTTTTGAAATGAATGTTTATAATTTGTGCCCAAACAGATACTACAGTTAATAGATACTAACTTATCACTTATGAAAAAGTACAATAATCACACTTGTATTTTTGATGGGTTTTTGTTGTTTCTTGGTTTTCATCAGCAAGGCATACTTTGTCATTAGCTCAAGTAGAAGTATTCTCTAAACCTTCATTTAATTCTGCATATTTCTGTGTGCTTATCCCCTCTCCTCCTAATTTTTCAGCACCCTTAGAGAAACCAGGAGTCTCTTCTCTTTTTTCTTCCTCTTTGCAAGTAGCAAGTTTTCCCAGGGATTCTAGTACTTCATTTCTCAACTCATCTTCAGATTCTTCAAAATTTCTGGAAATAAGAGGTAAAAATCAACCTTATGATAGCAAAACAATGAAAAATACATATGAAAAGTAGTTTCCCTTCTCACTTCCCACCCCCCACCTAAGCAATTTAATAGTTGCATTTTCAGCCAGGTAATGAATTTATTATCCCAGTCTAGCTGTCCAGACTGTTTAAAAAAATCCAATATTGGGATAATCAGTATTTTGTTTACTTGGACTTGTGTTCCACACCCCTTATTACATTTACCTACTCTCATAATTAAGAGAGGAAAAGAGAAGAGAAAGAATAAAACAAGCTGCCAAATAGTGAGCCCTTATCATACACCACTGACTGCCCTGAAGCACTTTACACATACGATACTTCATCTAATACATCACTTTGAGGAAGACATTCTCACCATCAATTTATAAAGAAGCTGAGGCTCAGAGGTTAATAAAACTTGCCCAACGTCTCACAAATACTGATTTGTAGGTCTAGGAACCAAAATTGTATCTAAGACCTCAGCATGGATATTCTTAGAAGGGAAGAAGGCAGGAGACCAAAAAAAACATCTCAATGATCCCTAATATTTACATGGCAAGTAAACAGGCTGAGGAAGATCTGGTCAGAGCCAAGAAAGTGTTAATTATGGACGCTAAGGAGGCAGAGAATTTCCAGATAGGGAGCAGCCAAATAAGAGTAAGACAAAAATGACAGTTGGACCTTGCAATTTCAAGGTAATAGATGACCTCTGCAAGAACATTTCAGCATGCTGTGTGGCAGGAACCATCAAACAGGGGATCAAGAAAGCTTTAGGAGGTAAGCAAGCAGTGACAAGGAGCTTAAATTCCTTTGAGGGGAGCCTGGCTCTGAACAGACAGTGTTAACTCAAGAAGATGAGGACAATGATATTTTTGGTGTGTCCCAAGAAGGGACAGATTTGAGCATGTGTATATGCTGAGAAGAAGTAGGTAATAGACGTTAAAAATTTAGAAGGACAGATAATAGATAAGAACACATTTTCTAAGAAAGGTCGGGACTCAGAGCATCTGTGCCAGGATAAGCTTTCAGCAGGAAGAGAGACAGTTTTTTGACTGAGAAGGAAGATAGAGAAAGAGAAGGCAATGAGGACTCATGTGCATAGAGAGTAGTTATGGAACTAGACAATACCATTCCACTTATGAACCACATGTTATCTCTATGAAGTAGGAGGCATGGTCACATGATGAGAGTGAGGTGGGTGGGGGTGAGCCTGCTGGGTGGAGGGTTTGGAAGGAAGCAAACCAGCCATAGGATTGCCATATACCACAGAGGACCTCACTAAAATTAGAGATCATAAATTTGGGGTAGCCAGCAACTAGGGCTCCCATTGTTAAGCTATCATTCCTGAGCTACGTGCTTACACAAGATCCTCCCTTTATCTTCATTCCTTTATAGTTTAAAGTATGATGTGTCTAGGTGTGGATTTATTTTCATTATTCCTGCTTGGTTATTGTTTTACTTCCCAGATATCACAATTTATGGCTTTCAATGACTGTAAAGAGTTCACAGCTATAATTACATTGAATATTGCTTTTCTCTGATTCTCCTGGAACTTCTTTTGATATATGTTAGACCTTCATGACTCTCCTCTTTCACATTTTCCATCATTTTTTACTTCAGGTCTATCTTGTAGTTCTTAATTCCCTCATTAACTGTACCTATTCTGTGTTTAAACTGTCATTTGATTTCTATTAGATTTTTTTCATTTCTAGAGGTTCTATTTGGTTAATTATCAGATCTACCTTCTCCTTTCTGATAGAGCTGCTTTTTTCTTATGTTTCCATTCCTTACCGTGATTAAATAATTTTAAATGTGCAATTTTAATTATTATATAAATATTAATTATTCGTAGGATAATTATATTATCTGAAGTTCTTTGTGGTCTAATTCAGCTATTTTTTGTGCTTTCAGTCTCATAGTGGATTCTATTTTTAGTTGTGAACTCATGTTTAGCAGTGCCTTAGTGAGAAATTTCAGTGTAGCCTGGATTGAGGTTCTATCCTTCCAGGATGTTTCATATTCACTTCTTTTGGAGATCCCAGAGCATTATGATTTCTTACTATTAATTTTAATGTTGAATTCTCAATATACATGTTTCCAGACCATTCCAGTATTGCAAATTCAAACTCTAAACCCAAGTGAAGAATTCTTCTCCCAGAGATTAAGCCCAAACAGACATGCTGTATTACTGAGATTTTTTTCCTAGACCACCCTTGCACTGGAATGTAGCTCATCAAGGGCTCCAGCTAGCAAGAATGTAGGGGAACACACTGAAGAAAACAAAACCTGATAGACATGCAGGAGGTGCACAGACGTAGAAAGGGAAGAAAGAAAATTTAAAAACAAAACACAAAACTTCTAAAACAAAATGGTCCTATAAACTAAGACTCCAAAACACATGAATAAATCTAATGGTAGAGAAAGATAAACAAAATGAAAAGAATTTTTAAGTTGGACCAGAAACTAAGACAAGATGGAATTACTCTTAGGGAGAATTTTGATAACACTCTTTAAGTATGCTCAAAAAGATAAAGAACAGCATCCAGGGGCATCTTGGTGTCTCAGTTGGTTAAGTGACTGCCTTCAGCTCAGGTCATGATCCCGGAAACCCGGGATCGAGCCCCACATCAGGCTCCCTGCTCAGCGGGAAACCTGCTTCTCCCTGTCTCACTCCCCCTGCTTGTGTTCCCTTTCTCGTTGTGTTTCTCTCTGTCAAATAAATAAATAAATAAATAAATCTTAAAAAAAAAAGAACAGCATCTATTTTGAAATATCTTCAAATTAGGGGAAATAATTATGCAATAATGAAACAAGAACACATAAAAATATGAACAAGATAATTCTTAGAAGATATATAATCATTTAAATTAAAAACATAATAAATGATACCCAGATAGGTTTGAAAACAGTATGTAAGAATTCACTTAGAATGGAACAAACTGATGAATAAAAAATATAAAAGTATAATTAGGTGTTATTGGGAACAGATTGAGAAGCTCCAAAACATATCTATTTGGAGCACCAAAATGGACAGAATAAAAAAAGCAATACTTGGAAAAGTAATGGGTAGAAATTTTCCAGAACTAAAGACAGTCATGGGTCTCAGAAGGAAGTGAGCCAAGCAGGATAAAAGAGAAGTCCAGACCAGACATTCAACAGTGACACATAAGAAAATAAAGATAAAAAGAACATTATAGATATGCTGGGGAGAAAGTTAGCATATCTATGGAGGGAAAACAATTAGTAATTTTCTCATCAACAGTAATAAAGAGCAGGCAAAAAGTCATTGTCAGCCTAAAATTGTATACCCAACTAAATTACAATTAAAACAGTAAAAAAATTTTGAGTATGCAAACAATAAGAGTGTTTACCAGCCACTGACCCATCTTAAAGAATAGAACATATGTACCCCCAGAATAGTAAGAATATGCATATCGTCAAGTACATTTGTAACAATCATAAAATTGACACTGTACTGAATAGCAAAGGGTGTCCCAATAAACTTTTTAAGTCACTAAAATTCAGATGATGGTCTCTGTCTGAAGTGCAAGTGAATTGGAAATTCTGATTTTAGAATGTGATTAAAAATTCATTAGTCAGAAACTTCAAATTTGACTCATACCATTAAGAAAATGAATAAGAAAACCCAGTGAGAAAATATTGACAAAATATAGATATCTAACAACCAACTGGTAGCAAGGATATATAAATAATGCCGATGATGCAAAAACTACAGAGACACCACACACATGCATTAGATTGGCTAATTTTTTTTTTTAATTGACCACACAAAGTGTTGGTAAAGATGTAGAGCAACTAGAACACATAGAGGCTGTTCATGGGGATATAAAATGGCACAACCACTTTGGGAAATAGCTTGACAGTTTTTTAAAAAGGTAAACATTCACCTATCACAAAACTCAGTCATTCTACTCCTCTGGTTTTACCCATGAGAAATGAAATTTATGTCCACACAAAGACATGTACATAAATATTTATAGCATCTTCATTTACGATGACCAAAAACTAGAAACAACCCAAACATCAATCAATAGGTGAATATATAAATAAGTTGCGGTATACCCATATAAGGAATACTACATAATGATAAAAAGGAATGACCTATCAATACCTATTGATATCGATAGATTTGATGAATCTCAAAATTATTATCAAACAGCATGGTTTCCAGGGAGCTTAAGAGTGTTGTCCCTCAGAATCTAAGCAAAAGTTTAAGACAGAGAAGCACTTGTTCAAAAAGATTCATGGATCTGGCTTTTGTCAAAGAAAGTGACTACCAGTAAGATCTGCGGAGACCTACAGATTTTCGAAAGAAATATATATGCAGAAAATAACCAGCTTGGACCAAAAAGGACACACACAATCCTAACTGAAAAGAGACTGCTGGACTCCAAAATTCTATGGGCGAGAAGGATGCTGAGAAAATTATCTCCTCCCTTCTTTCTTTCCCGCCATTATTTGCTAGGCAGGTTGATTCTAATGTTCATATGGAAAAATAAACAAGCAAGACTAGATAGAAAAATACTGGAAAAGGAGAGCATTTAAGGGAACTAGCCTTCCAAAATAATAATTCATATTATAAACGTGTTTATAATACAATAATTACACTAGAAAGAATAAGAATTGGATGCAAGTATATATAAAAATGTAGTATATCACAGAAATGCCATTTCCAGTTGGTAGAAAAATGAAGATTTTCAATAAATGGTATTGGAATAAGTAAGGAGTTATTTGGAAAAAAGTAAGGTTGGAGCCACATTTTGCAGTGTAATATGAGTGAAATTCAAAAGGAATAAATTATTTAACTAAATAAAAATTAAATAATAAAAGTGCTAAAAAAATCCTGGTATCATTTCTTATAATTGATAAACCTAACTAGATAAAAATGAGAAATTTTTACAAGGCACAAGCCATTATAAATAAAATCAAAAGGCAAACAAAAAACTGGGGGAAATAGTCTAGAGTCATATTATAGTCATAAAATTTATATTCATATATTATATAGTCATATATTATAGATAAAAGGTCAATTTCCCTAAAATGCAAAAGGTTCCCCAAATCAATACAATGTTATTTGGATTATTTAAATCCTTTAAAAGGATTTTATTTATTTATTTGACAGAGAGAGACAGAGCAAGAGGAGGAACACAAGCAGGGGGAGGGTGTGGGGGAGGGAGAAGCAGGCTTCTCCCTGAGCAGGCAGCCCCATGAAGGGCTCAGTCCCATGACCCTGGGATCATGACAGGAGCCCAAGGCAGATGCTTAAGGACCGAGCCATCCAGGTGCCCCAGTCGCCTAATATTTTAAATGGCTAAGGCTATGAATAAATTTTCCCCAATGAAGAAATAAAGATGATTATTAAGCATATGGAAAGACAACCTTACTAAAAAAAGAAATGCAAATTTAAACTACCCTGAAACGTCATTTCAAACCTTTTTGTGCAATGATCCATAATTGTACAATGATCCATTAGTCCAGTAACACACTAAGCAAGAAAACGTGCAAGAAAGCAGGCACTTCCATACTCTGTCAGTAGAAGTATTCATAGGTGTAACCTCTGTGAAGGACAGCTTGACAGTATCCAATTACAAACATCCATATTATTCGATCTAATACTTGGCCTTCCTGGGAATTTAAACTGCATGTACTACTCTTTGTATATATGATAGGCATTATGTATATAGGTATATATGATAGGTATTCTGATAGGAAGTTGCAGGATAGCATGTACGTTATGAAACTGTTTCTATAAAAAAAGAAAAAGAATACGCACATACACAAGATCTATATACTGGCTTACAGTTTAATGGAATTCCTCAGGAGAAATGTGTACCAGAGGCATATTCGATTCATTGACTCTGGAAAGGGGAATTGTGTGGCTGAGGTAAAGAGATAGCAAGAAGACTATGAAAAGACTGTAACTTCTGAATTTGAAGCCATGTGACATTAGAGTCAAAGGACTCTAATTTTAGAACTAATAACCAGTAAAGTTACAAGATAAAACATCAATAATGTTCTGTATGTTAGTAGTAGCCAAGTTGAAACACAGTAAAAGAAAAACAACTCCATCGATAATGACAACAACACCCAAGTTAAGTGGTACCACTATTATGAATAAAATTACAAAAATGCTATAGCATATTTTAAGGAAAGACATAAAGAAATGCAGAGCTATACTATATTCATGGATATTCAGATTTATGATCATAAAGATGTCAAATCCTATAAATTAATCAACAAATATGTCATTCTCAGAATCCCAACAAAGTCTTTCATGACACTTTACAAGAAAATGCAAAGATATATGTGGTAACTAAAGGGCAACAACAACTAAGATAATTTTGGAAAAAAAAAAAAGATATGGAGACTAGAAGCAGGTATGAGACTAGCCCTACCAGATACCAAAAAGATATGGTAAAGGCACATTAATTTAAGACAGAATATCACTCATGCAGAGATAGGAAACAATGCCATTGGGAAAGAACAGAGAGCCTAGAAACAAAGCCTAATGTGAGTGAAATTTGGTCTCCTCAGCTATGTCTGAGACAATAGTCCATGTCTCAACAACAGCATTTTAACTTTCCACCAGTGCTCCATTCAGGTATCTGGACAGAACCTACTTACATATCATCATCATCATATCTTGGTTGTTCCTCATCTACTTCAATGCCAGAGGCCATTTCCATATTCCCCTCATCTTCTTTAGGAAGCCATTTTTCCAATGTTCTCACTGTTGAAGAAATATCAGAGAGATTAAAGCCTCCCAGCCTACATACATGATGTGGGGTATATATCCCAAATCCTCATGGACACCATCTATGAAGGTAAAGCTTCAAGTGGTTTCCATTAAAACAGAGACTATGCCGTGGTTTTTTCTTACATAACTTCAATTTCAACCTACAGTCAAGAGCAATACTGAAACAGATTTTCCTAAAATCTCAGAAGCTAAAAGAGTTCACAAAAGAATTAAAAATGCTGGTATCTGAAGCTGGCTTTAAAACTATGTCTCCATCGTCTATGTCTAGCCTACTTTTGACTCCCCGCCTTTGGGAACTTTGCTACACATGTCTATATTAGTTGACTTTTCCAGAATAAACCACCATATAACTTAGTGGTTTAAAACAGTAGCCATTTATTGAGGTCACTATTCTGCCGTTAGGCAGTTTGGGCTGGGCTTAGCCGGCTGGCTCTTTTGGTCTCAGTTGGATCCAGTCACACACGTGCAGTCACTTCCCAGGCCAGCCGGATACTGGCTGGCCTACTATGGCCTCTCTTGGGATGGCCTGTCTCTCTTTTCCATGTGGTCTCTCACTTTCCAGCAGGCCAACTGGAGCTGGTTCAGAGACAGTTTTCAAGAAAAAAAGAAAAAAGAAAAATCTCCTTGAATATTCTGATTTGGCATACCACCGCTTCTCTTCCAACCTCCTCACGCCCACAGATCACAAAGGCCAGTAGAGATGCAAGTGGAGGGGAGAAAAGCCATTTAATGCTAGAGGAGCTGCAAAGTCCAAGTGCAGAGATACAGGGAAGAGTGAAGGAATGTGCTCATTTTGGTAACCTACCAGAATCTGCCTCTCCCGCCTGCACTCTGCAACCATCTGGTTCCTACAGGGCTAAACTGTGCTTCACCTTAGTCTTCAGGGGGGGGAGGGGGAATCCCTATCCACTGCTAACAAACTGGTTTAGAAATAGTAACTTTTCTCCAAAGGTGAAATTAAAAGCAAAGGGTGGCTACTCTTTGTTTTTTGGTAAACTGACTATACATGGACATACCTACAAGTAGAAATTTTACCACACTGAACTTAAATATTTCCCTATTTTTAATAATATGTGTCATCTAAATCATAGCCTGTATTATTTCCTACAGTGCATTATAAAATAAATGAATTGATTGATGTATCTCATCTATGAGGTAGTCTGGCTAATTCAGAGCAGCTTGAGTATTCCACTTGGTGTGGGAATCATAGTTTTTGTTTTTCGGTTTTAGGAAGACAATTTTAGGAGGCTTTTATTTTTTGTTTAACAGGGTAGGAGAAAGAATGAATAGCTAACTATAGAAATGTAAATCAGTTGTTACCGGGATGTGCATCTATGATGTTACCAAGGCAACTATGTGGCCTGAAAACTTATACAAGAAAAATGGAGCTTACCTTCCCACCAAGGATCCCCCTGGAGTGGTTAAACTGTAAACAAAATTACTGACCTGAATTAATTATGCACACATTAAAAAAAATACTCGTCCTCATCCCAAGTGTAGCTTTCACTAGTAAAAATCATCGAAAAGGATTTTACAAAGTCTTGCTATTTTAAACTTAAAGTTAGGATAAATTAAATAGGTATTTGCTAAAGTTTCACTCTTTAATGGAATGCAGGGCTTGAAGCATGAAAGCAATTTATTTTCAAGGAGTTGGAAGTTTAAGCTAAAACGTAATGAAGGACATATCAATGATGTTTAAATGTACAACCGATGGCTAATCCGTGAAAGCCTTTATCTACTGTCTGTTATACTTTCAATTAAAGTTATTAAAACCTACCCATGCAGGAAGTCTTCATGAAGAGTCTACACGGTCATAAGAATTATTCTTCACATTATAATTTCCCTATCCAGCTTAATGGCAATACGAATATTGGTAATCACATGCCCTTATATAAAGTAATGCTAAAAATGTGGTTTGGTTTTATGTTCATTCATAAAGACGATGGCCACCTGCTAATTCTAGGCACTAGGGAGAGAGAGAGATGAAGCAGTATGGTAATTAAGACAAAGCTCTCATAAGCCTAGGGTCTAGTGGGGGAAGAAAGATAATAGGCATCAGAAATTAAAGTGAACTTTATTTTTGTGATCAGAGAATTATAGTGTCTTGTGGGGTATTAAGCAGCAAAGTCGAACCTAGAGTCATGCAAGGGAAACATGCTTATCTGCCAAGTAGAGATTGGAAATAGGAATTTGCCTCCCAAGCTGTGTTCAAAGCAGAGTCCACAGTTTTCTTTTACAACCTGTCCAGGTGCTGACAAGATCATTCTTAATCATTTAAAATAGTGGCTCACCATCAGGCAATATAGTTTGAGATCCAGGCTTGGTTTTTTGTTTTGTTTGTTTTGTTTTTAAGATTTCATTTACTTATTTGACACAGAGAGACACAGCGAGAGAGGGAACACAAGCAGGGGGAGTGAGAGAGGGAGAAGCAGGCTTCCCACCGAGCAGGGAGCCCGATATGGAGCTCAATCCCAGTACTCCGGGACTGTGACCTGAGCCGAAGGCAGACACCCAACGACTGAGCCACCCTGGCACCCCGAGATCCAGGATGTTCATAGCAATCACTAAAAATTCAAATAAACTCACTACCGCATCCTTTTATGACATGAATTTAAATTATAAATAATAGTGATGAAATGCCACTATTTCATACATTTAACAAGTATTTGAGTATGAATGAATTTGAGCGAAAGACTGAATGAATATGAAATTGTGAGAAGCAGCTAGCAGAAAAGGCAGGAAGGGGCACCTGGGTGGCTCGGTCAGAAAAGCGTCTGCCTTCCAGTCCTGCATCAAGTCCCACATCGAGTTCCTGACTCAACGGGAGCCTCTTTCTCCCTCTGCATGCCACTCCCCCTGCTTGTGCTCTCTTTCTCTCTCTGGCAAATAAATAATTATTTTTTTAAAAAAAAAAAAAGGAAGAAAAGAAAAAGAAAAGGCAGGGAGAGAGTAGACAAACTTGAGGAGTTCCTGGAATTTTTTGGATTAAAGAGAAGTAAATTAATATAGTTACAGGGTCTTCCATTCACTCACGCACAAGAACACTTAAGGATGTACGTCATTCTAGACCCCTTTACAAAGCCCCATTGGATAATAGCAGGGAGAGAAGGGTACCCACCCTTTGCCACCTCACCACCCACTATGACACATAATGACAGAAATGGGAGGAGGTTCATCAGAGGGGAATCTTGCAGGAGGAATTAACCTGGTAAAAAGAGACAGGCGTTCTAAGCCGAGGGAGGACAATCTCCAGGTGGAGAAACGCTAACAAGCCTGGCATTGCGATGGGCCACACCAACCTTCAAGGAACTCAGGATCTGCCAAGAGACCGATTTTATCCTGAGGGTAAGAGGGTATGTTTGGCAGGGTTTTAAGCTGAAAAGAAATTTGGTACATTTTAGGAAGGTAATCCAGCAAGGGTGCAAAGGGTAGAGCTAAAATAAGAAAAGATGACCAGGAACAGGAACTCAAGAGGTCAACCAGTTAGACGCAGAACACAGCTGGAGGTGTGGGGCAGGGGGGAGGAGAGTCAGCACCCGGGCAGGTTGTAAAAGAAAACTGTGGACTCTGCTTTGAACACAGCTTGGGAGGCAAATTCCTATTTCCAATCTCTACTTGGCAGATAAATTGCTCATATATGCCCAATGTAAATCCATCCATGTAAAAATACAAGAAGTTCATGAATGAATTTATTTGGCATGACAGACCAAATGAAGAGTTTTCTATGACTCCCTCCAAAAATCACAGGAACAAATGCAAGAAGAAACATCATGGCGACCAAGTATGACCCCACCAGGGTCTTGACAGATGAATGCCCTCCTTCATACCTGGCCTGGGGTCCCAGCTCTTGGCTTCCAGGCCGAGCCAGGACAGCCCAAACCTTCCTCCTCACAGCCTCCAGCCCTATCCCTAGGGACAAGGATTGTATCCCAGGACAGAAGGGAAAGGAATGAACAGACAATACACAGCTTCTTATAATTTGAAGCTACTGGAAAGAGAGTCTCAAGGGCATTTTCTCCCTTTCTCCCTCTCTCTCTTCTGAACTTTTAAGCAACAGGGTGATAACTCATAGAAGTCATAAGAGCAAAGATTTCGAAGGACTTGGTCTACTCCAGGAACCTGACCCCCCCTCTGGCTCTTTCAGATTTCAGTCCAGCTGGTTTTCTCAGGGTCTGCCACAGGCGACACATTCATCCTTCTGGACATTCTTGAAAGACTTCCCATACAGATTTCACAAAGATTGTGGCCTTTAGGCTTCATGAGCCGGCAGACTCATTCTTCAGCAATCCTCAGATACTTGTCTTACATTATCCTCAGGGGATTACACATTTTTGTATCTTTCCTGAACTTTTAAGTACCTCTCAGCCTCCGTTACACCTACTTTATATCTCTGCCTCCTTGCTGCCTCAATCTCGCAGTCCTGAAACACGGGGGGTCCCTAAGCGACTCCTGCACTGGTGCTCCTCCTGGAGACCCGCCTGCCTCCGGTGGCCTGCCTGGTGGCGGTGCACACTTGCACGCCTTCCCAAGACAAAATTCCCCTGTGACGCGAATTCCCTCAAACTTTTGAAAAGGATGCTTGGCTTCCTGTAAACACCAGCATCATCTTGCTAAAAGTCAGACTAAAAAAAAAAAAACCCAAACCCTTCCCAAAGCCAAGAAACTATCTGATGATGTATTTTCAATTCCTATGGAATAGCAATTTGAGTGTGTAGAGTGGCTGTCAGAAATACACTGCCAGGTCGAGCGAAGCAGTACCCTACTTACTTGCATCAGTTGTCAACTGATCCCATTAAAGAAAATTACCCCACTCTTCTGGGAAGCTCCAGTCTTTTGTTGGTGGCATTTGGACCAGACTTGGACAAAGCGAATCAGCTTTGAAGAGGCTGAGCCCTTCCCAGTTCTCTCTCCAGGCTGAAAGTATTTTTATCCCCTTTCCGCATTCACAAGTCTCTGACGAAATTCCCCAGGGGCCTGCTTATGTTCTTAAAAAGAAACTGCATACCCAGTTCACCTTGGTGGGCAGAAAACGAGCTACTTGTTAGACGTGCTGCAGCCCAAGCATTCATTAAAGTTCCTGGCGCTTCGTGTCGCCACCGTCTCCTGTTTTCTGGAATGCCTTCGGTCACCATCTCTTGGCCACCTGAGGAGGAGACTGTGTTACTGGAAATACAAATGCTTCATCTGGCTTCCTATAAAATCACAGAACTTGAGATCCTTGGCGGTAACCTAATCCCACCCCTCAGGTTACCAGCAAGAAAAGAGAGAGAACATTTAGTGGCTTACAGCACACGGTTGATGAGTATAAAAGTCCCCTGCTTTGCAAACACTTCGGTTAAATTTTCTTTTCTACTTATTTTAAACTGGTCTCATTGTCTCATTGGCTTAGAATGGATTAAATTCTCACATTTGCAAGCCCTTTCTTGCAAGTCTGAGGAGTTCAGTGTTTTGTAATGGTATAAATGTGAATCGGTTCACACACTTACAAATGTTAGTGATATACTTACGTATTTCATTGTATAAAATGGGTATAAATTTTAGCTCTACCCCAGCCCCGTGTTATCAAGAGAAACATAGGAAATAAGAGATAAAAATCCTCACCCCCTGTAAAAATAACACCCAGATGTTGCTGTGAACTTCTCTTGTGCAAAGACTATGCCAGAAACTCAAATGTCAACAGAAGAATTTTGGTTGGAAATATCATAGTCTAAACACTCTTAACATTTAAATAGCACATTGGCTTACAAAGCAATTTTATATGTATTTTTGCACTGCTAACTCTAAACCTTGTGGGATGGCTATTATCTTAACTTGGGTTTTATTGACAGAAAAAACCAACCCCTCCAAGAAATTCCAAGGAAGTAATTGGGCTAGCATGGAAGGCAGGCCAAGCCAACTGCGCTTCCTTAGACAATCTCTCTCTATGCAAGGGAAGTGGGATTCTGGATCTTTCCTTCTTTATATTCTCAGACCCAGGTAGTCGGTTGTCTAGGATTCTTAGCAGGCAAGTTTCTCCGGAGGTGAGGGAGACACCAAAACATTATCTTTGAAAGATATTTGATACCAAGTCTATAGAGATTGTACTGAAAAGAGAACTATGGTGTCAGAGTGTAGATTCACCCTCAGGCCCGGTGGGGTAGGTGGAGGCGATGTCATCCGCTGCCATCATCTCCAGCGGGGTCCGGGGAGCGCGGGTGTCCTCCCCTCTCCTGCTCTCTGCTGCGGCACCGGTCTCTTGAATGAACAACTCTGGGTATGAGAAAATAACTCATTAATTTAAAAGCAGTCAAAGCCCAACTAATTACCCCAAACAGTTCTTAGGAAATCCGGAGGTCATCTATCTGTGGGGGTACCCTCAAAAACAGAGAAATTACCACCTCATTCTAATAGAGATGGTTGAGGACTGAATGCCGGTATCCAACCTCCCCCCTGCCCCAGATTCCTATGTTGAAACCAAAGGCCCAACGTGATGATACTGGGAGGTGGTGGGGTCTTTGGGGGGGTGATGAGGTCATGAGGGCGGAGTCTCTGGAAATGGGATTAGTCCTCTTATCAAAGAGATCCCACAGAGCTCCTCACCCTTTCTGCTAAGTGAGGACATAGCAAAAACATGGCAGTGGGCCCTCCAGAGACACCAAATCTGTCAGCACTATGATCTTGGACTTACCAGCTTCCAGAACTATGAGAAATAAATGTGTGTTGTTTATAAGCCAAGAGTTAATGGCATTTTGTAATAGCCCAGATGGATTAAGACACAGATCATAACTTACAAGACTGAAATTCTAAACAGGCTTAAAAATTGTCTAATTTTGGGGGCGCCTGGGTGGCTCAGTTGGTTAAGCGACTGCCTTCAGCTCAGGTCATGATCCCGGAGACCGGGGATCGAGTCCCACATCAGGCTCCCTGCTCGGCGGGAAGCCTGCTTCTCCCTCTCTCACTCCCCTTGCTTGTGTTCCCTCTCTCACTGTGTTTCTCTCTGTCAAATAAATAAAATCTTTAAAAAATTTGTCTCATTTTTATTATTAACATTTGAGTGACTAGGTAATGTATCTAAATGAAAACAAGTATTAGTGGTAAGAATGAGCCAGGAAACTAAGAGTCAGCCACTCGACTGACTGTACCACCGAGGCTCCCTGAGTTCTGTCATTTTAAAAATCTTTTTATTTATTACAATGTCTCATTACAATGTCTCATTATGGGAAATATGAAAATCAGATAACTAGAAGAAAATAAAAATCGCCCATAATCTCACCAACTAGAGACTATGAAAATTTCAAAAATTTCCCCTTGAATATAGTTTGTTTTGAAACAAAAATGGGTCTCACACCATGCATAACTTTCATAACTTTGCTCTTTTCAATGAGCAACATTATCATATCCGGTTTATTAGCTACTATTCTATGCAATCGTTTTAAAGCAAATACAGTATTCTGTCTCACAAACATATTATAATTTAATTCTTTATGATGGGACATTTCGTTTGCTAACCATTTTTCACTATTATAAATAATACTATAATGAAATGATTGAAGCTAAATGTATATGGACATTCATGATTATTTACCCTAAACTATTGAAGGTGACAATTCTAGAAGCTAGTATTATTTGATTCACGAAAGCTTTTCATTGCTAACGTGGAAACTATTACTAATTTATTCATGATTTTGTTCCATGTATTTTGAATGGACACATATTCCCTATCCAAAAAACAAAACAAAACAAAACAAAAAACCCCCACAAAAACAAACTCACCTAAATTTTCCTTTACTTCATTTTCTTTTTTTTTAAGTTTTTATTTAAATTCCAGTTAACATACAGTGTAATGTTAGTTTCAGGTGTGCAATATAAATGATTCAACAGTTGCACGCCTGGTGCTTATCACAAGCGCCCTCCTTAATCCCCATCACCTATCTCACCCAGCCTCCCACCTACCTCCCCTCTGGTAACATCAATGTGTTCTCTATAGTTTCTTGGTTCTGTTTCTTGGTTTGCCTCTCTCTCTCTCTCTCTCTGTTTGTCCCCTTTGCTCATTGTTTGGTTTCTTAAGTTCCACATATGAGTGAAATCATATGGTATTTGTCTTTCTCTGACTTATTTCACTTAGCCTAATACTCTCTAGCTCCATCTATGTCATTGCAAATGGCAAGATTTCATTCTTTTTGATGATGATATTCCACTGTATAAATAAATATACCACATCTTTATCGATTCATGTCTATGGACACTTGGGCCATTTCCATGGTTTGGCTAATAATGCTTTTGTAAACACTGGGGTGCATGTCTCTCTTTGAATTAGTATTTTTGTATGTATTAATTTTTATTTTTTCCATAACCCAGGCACCCTATCCCTTCCCCACCCCCACTAGTATTTCTGTATTTTGGGGGGTAGACACCCAGTAGTGCAATTGCTGGACCCTAGGGTAGCTCTATTTTTAACTTTTTGAGGAACTTCCATACTGCTCTCCAGAGTGGCTGCACCAGTTTGCATTCCCACCAACAGTGCAAGAGGGTTCTCCTTTCTCCACATCTTTGCCAATACCTGTTGTTTCTCTTGTTAGGTTTAGCTATTCTGACAGGTGTAAGGTGACATCCATTGTAGTTTTGATTTGCGTTTCCTGATGATCAGTGATGTTGAGCATCTTTTCATGTGTCTGTGGCCATCTGTCTGCTTTGGAAAAATGTCTATCATGTCTTCTGCCCATTTTTAAATTAGATTTTTCATTCTGGGGGTGTTGAACTTTGTAAATTCGTTATACATTCTGGAAATTAATCCTTTATCAGATACATCATTTGCAAATATCTTTTCCCAATCCATAGGTTGCCTTTTGGTTTTGATTGTTCTTTTAATTCATTTTCTAATATATAACTTCATTTTTTAAATATATAAACTCTTTTGTTCTTTAAAAATTTATTTTGGGGGCGCCTGGGTGGCTCAGTTGTTAAGTGTCTGCCTATGGCTCAGGTCATGATCCCAGGGTCCTGGGATGGAGGCCCACATCAGGCTCAGCGGGAAGCCTGCTTTTCCCTCTCCCACGCCCCCTGCTTGTGTCCCTGCTCCCGCTGTCTTTCTGTCAAATAAATAAATAAAATCATTAAAAATAAAAATAAACAAAAATAAAAATTTATTTTGTTGTATCATTATATAAGGTATGATTTCACAATTTTTCCTAAATTGTTAACCAATTGGCCTATCAGCATTTATCAGATTGAGCCTTTCTTTCCCACTGACTTTGATGTAACTTTCAGCATACACTAAATTATTATCCATCCTAGGGTGTATTTCTAAACGATTTCTTCTTTTCACTGCTTTATCTATTCTGGTGCTAGTAACATACTGTTTTATAATTTATAAAATATATTTTGATATTTGAAAGTGTATGTGCCCCTTCACTGCTCTTCTTTTCTAAATTTGTCTGCTTAAGATTCTCCAAGACTCTCGATTATGCCAAGATATCTCCATCTTTTTGTGGCTTTGATGATTTTGATTGAAACTGGCAAAATTCCAGGTATTTATTTGGGAAGAATATTTCTACTATATAACAATGTTATTTCTCCCCATTTATTCCTGTGATCTTTAAATACCTCAGTAATCACACAGATAGCATCTTTTTTTGTTTTATTTTTAAATATTTTTCACTGCTCGTAGGGCTTCACTTTTTTTAATAATAATTTATTTTATTTTTTCAGTGTTCCAAGATTCATTGTTTATGCCCCACACCCAGTGCTCCATGCAATACATGCCCTCAATACCCACCACCAGGCTCTCCCATTCCCCCAGCCCCATCCCTTCCAAAACCCTCTGTTTCTCAGAGTCCAAAGTCTCTCATGCTTCATCTCCCTCTCTGATTTACCCCCAAAACATTTCCTTTTCTTCTCCCACTGCCCTCCATGTTACTCCTTATGCTTCACAAGTAAGTGAACCCATAGGATACTTGACTTTCTCTGCTTGGCTTATTTCACTCAATATAATCTCCTCCAATCCGGTCCATGTTGCAACAAAAGTTGGGTATTCATCCTTTCTGATGGAGGTGTAATATTCCATTGTATATATGGACCATATCTTCTTTATCCATTCGTCTGTTGAAGGGCATTTTGGCTCTTTCCACAGTTTGGTGATTATGGCCATTGCTGCAATGAACATTGGGGCACATATGGCCCTTCTCTTCACTATAACTGTATCTTTGGGGTAAATACCCAGTAGTGCCATTGCAGGGTCATAGGGTAGCTCTGTTTTTGATTTTTTCAGGAAACTTCACAGTGTCTTCCAAAGCAGCTACACCAACTTGCATTCCCACCAACAGTGTAAGAGGGTTCCCCTTTCTCCACAGCCTCTCCAACACTTGTTGTTTCCTGTCCTGCTAATTTTGGCCATTCTGACTGGTGTAAGGTAGTATCTCAATGTGGTTTTGATTTGAATGTCCCTCATGGCTAATGATGTCGAACATTTTTTCATGTGTCCGTTAGCCATTTATATGTCTTCTATGGAGAAGTGTCTGTTCATGTCTTCTGCCTATTTTTTGATGTGATCATCATTTTGGGGGGTATTGAGTTTGAGGAGTTCTTTATAGATCTTGGATACCAGCCCTTTGTCTGTAGTGTCATTTGCAAATATCCTCTCCCATTCTGTGGGTTGCCTCTTTGTTTTGTTGACTATTTCCTTTGCTGTGCAGAAGCTTTTTATTTTGATGAAGTCCCAGAAGTTCATTTTCGCTTTTGTTTCCTTTGCCTTTGGAGACGTGTCTTGAAAGTAGTTGCTGTGGCCGATGTCAAAGAGGTCACTGCTTATGTTCTCCTCTAGGATTTTGATGGATTCCTGCCTCATGTTGAGGTCTTTCATCCATTTCAAGTTTATCTTTGTGTACGGTGTAAGAGAATGGGCGAGTTTCATTCTTCTACATGTAGCTGTCCAATTTTCCCAGCACCATTTTTTGAAGAGACTGTTTTTTTTTTTCCCCCACTGGGTAGTTTTTCCTGCTTTGTTGGAGATTATGTGACCACAGAGTTGAGGGTCCACATCTAGCCTCTACTCTGTCCCATTGGTCTACATGCTTGTTTTTGTGCCAGCACCATGCTGTCTTAGTGATCACAGCAGCTAGCGTCTTCTAGGCATCTCCAGCTGAGGTCTATAAAGACCTAAACGCCAATATGTCCCACATCTAGAGCATTATACTACGCCTGCTCACCTCCCTCTGCATGATGCGTGTGCCTGTTTGGTTGCTGACAGCTTCATCCATCTGAATTAGAATACTAAGAGCATCCTTGACCTCCTTCTCTTCCTCAGCCCCCATACTCAGTGGTTCACACCTGGTGTCTACTCTTACCACACTGCTCTGGCAAATGCACCTGGCATCTCACCTGGACAGCTATCCTCCTGCCTTCAGCCCCCATGCCCTCCTGACACTGCAGCCAGCATGATCTTTCTCAGGCGCAGACAGGAGTTAATTCCTTTCGACTGAAGGTCGTCATACAGGATAGAGGCTAAGCTCCCTAGCAGGCCCAGCTCTGTAGGAGTGGAGACCTCCCTGACTCCAGCCAGCTGGTGCTCTAATGATGAGTAGAGCACCAGCTGGCTAGAGTATTAGTATTTAGGCCCAGAGAACATGTTTTGTGCCTCCTTTCTTTAGCTCACGACACCACGATGATGTTGAGGGTGGACCCAGTTTTCATACACCTTTGAGATCCCTACTACCTAGCACAGTCTGTGCACATGAGAGAGTCTCAATAAGATGCCTGCCGAACCAAATAAAGACTTTTCCAGATGGAAATGAGGTGAGATGGATTATTCCAGGAAGAAGAAACCGAGCCAAGCCAGGGTGGGTAAATTATCACATAGCTGTAAGACAGAGAGGTGCTCTAGGAGGCTGTCTGGATCCCCTCATCAGTGGTAGGAAAGAGGGGTGCTGGGGCAGGAAAGGTGGATCCCCACTGGATCAGGCTCCACAGTGTCAAATAGGATATTATGTGGAATGGACAATGGTGAATCCTGCAGGCATTACCCCCCCAAAATTGAAGAATAACATAACAAGGTGACTCCAGCAGCCACTTAGAAAATGAAGGAGGAGATCCTAGAGAAAAGAACGCATAAGAAAACAAGGCAGTACAGTGAAAGGCAAGAAACGGGCAAGTTAGAAATAGCATTTATTAAGGACCTACTACGTGCCGGGTTTTATATATCAAATTTCACTTTAGTCCCCCCAGTAAGCCTGTGTGGCAAGTACTATTATTGTCCCCGTTCCTAGAGGAAGCTGAGATTCAGAGCACTGTACTCACTTGTGAAAGGTCACCCAGTCAGAAAGTGGCAGTGCCCCCTGGGATCCAAACTCCCATCTGTCTCCAAAGTCCATGCATTCATTACCTCACCACGCCGTGGACAGATGACAGGGCCCAAAACCAGTGGCAGCGGGATTGAAGGAGGAAAACTCCAGAGACACCTCCGGGCAGAGCCTACCCCGGCTGAACAGGAGGAACGGTCAGCTGCTGCTGGCCAGACTCCAAATAAAGGATCACGGGGAAAGAAGAGCTCTGAAATTCAACTGGACATAACGCTAAGTCTGAGAGGCTAGTGGGACTTGTCCACGGAGCCTTCCAGCAGATAACAAGGAATGGGCGGGGGGCAGCTGCCTAAGGAGCTAGCACAGCGTAAGGGCTGGATTTCAGGCAGCAGAGGACCTGGGGCTCTGCCCAGCAGAGGGACAATGGCATTGCAGGTGAGTGAGGACGGGGGCTGTGATGGTAAAACATCCCTTCTCATTTCAAGGGTCACAACACGTACCTGCTTCCGGGCCACAGAGGTCTTCAAATGCTTTGTCTGTATACTCCTCATACTCCTTCACACATTTATATTCCTTAAGCTTCAAACCATCCTCAAAGGTCAGAGCTTTGTTTTGCACATCCATCGCCTGAAGCAAGGCCACAGTGTTTCATGACAAGCCATGTTTTGAGAAAAAAACTAGGCAAAAAATTCTTTTGTATGTTTCTAGTAATAACATTTCCCAAGGCATATGGTAAGTATTGAGTATATGTATATTAAACAAATAAATTATAGCATTTTAAAACTGGAACTATGTTGGAAGAAGACAGAAACAAGAGTGTGTTTATCTCTTTTCCTTGTCAACGGCGACAAGCACTGGTCATAGGGCCACTTGATTTTATTCAGACTTGCTGTCTTCAGAATTATTCTCCTGAGGCTCCATTCTACACAACTCTCCAGGTTGTCTCATCCATGCCCTGCTTTAGGCACACAGTGTTCCCAACACGGGTCCCTAAAACTCCTCCCAACACCCCCTAATCAATACTAAAATGATCACTCTGTTTCAAGCACACCAAAGCATCAAGTAACAAAGGGTGAACACCCTGGCAAATACAACCATTTGACTGCACCCCTTTTACCACCAGGCCAACCTCAGCACTTGGCTTATAGGAGCACCATGGATTAACCACGCTAACCCTGAAACAGGCCCCTCTGATCCTCCTAAGTCTGGGACACCAAGAGGCCTAATGCTTAAAGAGGAGAGGATTAACAGTCACCACTCTAAGAAGTCGCTATGTGACAAAATGGTAGGAAAAATCTCAATGGTAAGTGGAGCACAGAAGATTCTTAGGGCAGTGAAATTATTCTGTGTGGTACCATAATGATGGATACGGGTCGTTATGTCAAAACCCGCAGCAGAGACACCACCAACAGTGAGCCCTAATGTGAACCGTGGGCTTGATTGACTATGGTGCATCCATCTGACTATCATTGTAACAAATGTTCCACCCAGTGCAGGGAGACTGTGCACGTCAGAGGACCAGGAATAGATGGGAAATCTCTGTACTTTCTTCTCGTTATTGCCATGAACTCAAAACTGCTCTAAAACATGAAGTCTATTCAAAACAAAAAATCTGAAAGAAATGATAACATTAAACATTTTTCAACTAATGAAGAACATGAAAGAAAGAAATTGAGTAACAAATGTGATACAGAACCGATTATGTCCACACACATAACTTTTGGTCATTTCAAAGGCAAAGTTAGAGAAGGTAAAATAGAAACACAAATCACTTGATTGAGATATTTGTTGGCAGGTCTGGTAAAAAGTGGGATTAAAAAATATGTTGAATACCAGTAAGAAAATGAGGTTTGAGTTTACCGTGTGTGTGCATTTTATCACTGTGTCAATGAGAGCCTGAGTGCATACCTGAGATTCACCCAAAGACCAGTACAAAGTTATCAATGACTCATTAAGACCTAAAATAAATGTGCATGCTTTCAGGGTATCTGCTCAATTTTTTAGGTAAATATACTAGTTGTTAACTATAATTAAGTCTCCTATTTTAATTTGGCAATGACAAGCAAGTTATATTATGAGGGAAAAAAATTACTTTATAAGACAGAAGTAAATTAAATTGGAATGATCCATCTAAGGGAATAATCTCAATGAGAAAAGAATGGGAGGATAAAAAGGCATTTTGGGAGACTCATTTGAACACCAGAGATCTTTCTGGGAAGATTTAAAAAGATTCTCCCTATAGCCCATGGAAAATTTCATTAAATGTGCTATCAAGACACTCATTTTTCTTGTACCTGTTAATGGAAACAAATACTTAATGGCATACCTCTTCCTCTTGGAGGGTGTTTTCACCAGAAATACATTGGTTTAAACTAATTTCAAACTTCACCCCTCTCTAGAAGAAAGTGAGGAAAATAATGTTAGTTTAGCAATCCAATAAAAATGTTAAAATCACAACTCCTTTTTGACATTACACATACTTAAAACTATTAGTCAAACATCACAAAATTAGGCAACTCCATAAAGTAGTGGGGGCAGGGAGAATCCTGTAGGCAACCAGGACAGCAAGGTGGGGACCCCCCAGCGAGCCATTTAATATGACACTGCAAGACAAAACATTTATTACCTTAGCTTTACAGTTTTGTCCTAAAATTTCACTTTCCTTTATGTTCTGAACTCTAATTTGTTTCAAGTCTCCTTCAATGTCCTGCAAGTTTAGAGAAAAATTAATATCTGGCATTTAATATTGATCAAAAAATTACAGTTTCACAATCTCTAAATTCACAGCATGATCAATTTATACTATTTGACTTGTGAGTTGAATCAGATGATTAATTTGATAATAAAAAAATGCCTTTGTAAAGGAAACATAATAATAATTCACTAAAAACTCACTAAAAACTTAGTCATAGCACCCATTAACTTGAAATATTAATACATTAAACAGTGGTATTGCAGTGGGGAAATTCCATAACGTGACAGTGCTTGTCACTCTGGTCCAGGACAACCTAAGATAATTCAAGAATGTTTTGAAGATTTTACTTATTTACTTGAGAGAGAGGGGAGTAGGGAGGGGCAGCAGGAAGAGCAGATTCCTCACCGAGCAGTGAGCCCAATGTGGGGCTTTGTCCCAGGAGCTGGAGACCATCACTGGAGCCGAAGGCAGAAGCTTAACCGACTGAGCCACTCTGGCATTCCCCCCACCTTTTAAAAAAGATTTTATTTATTTAAGAATGTAATTTTGGCTACAGGAGCCCTTCCTTAAGAGGCTTATGATGGTGATCAGGAAAACAAGAAAAGTGCACTGCTCATGATAGTGAAAAGGAAGGAGAGGGCAATTTCAAAGAAGAGAAGACTATGGGTAGATGACAAGAATGTCAAAGGGACTATAAGTTCTGAGGTTTCTCAGGGCCCAGTTCTGGGCCCTCTGGCCCTCTCTTCCTCAGTGTATGGTCTCTGCCATTCCTGTGCATGTAAGTGTGTCCCCGTTATGCAAGGACTCTGAGATGTGTCTCTCCAGGTTTGCTCTTTCCTCCCCTCTGAGCTGCAGAATCACATACTCAGCTGCCTACTTAGCATCATCTTTACTCTGACATTCATTCTGAAAATTCATACTGAGCACCTAGCATGGGCCAGGCACTGTCCTCCACAGTGGCTTAATGCAGCGAATGTGACCAAAGGTCCTTACTGACATGGAACTTGCATTTTATTGGAATAAAATAGCTAATCCACGAGGTAAAGTAACAACATAACTTTAGAAAGTACTAAGCGCTAAAAGGAAATAAAATAGGGTAATAGCATAGAAGATGAGCAGTGGATGAGAATAACACAAGGAAAAGCCTATCTCGGCATTTGGCATAAATCCTGGAATACTGTTGCGCCTTGGGTATATGAAGGTCTGGGGAAAGCATGTTCTGAGCTGAGGGAGCAGGGAAGCTGGTGCCCTGATATAGGCCTGGAAACCCTCAGACTTTCTCTCACTCAACTGATGTCCAAAGTGGAACTCTTGCTTGCCTCCCACATCAAGCTTGCTCTCCACTAAAGGGCCTTTAGTAAATGGTAATACCCCTTTCCAGCCAGAAGCATGAGTCTCCTTGGTGTGTGTGTGCCTGTGTGTTTTAATACTGTCTTCTGTCCACCACATACATGAGGTCTCTATCGTCTCTCCCTGAGAATTAATTATTGCCTCATCCGCAGGTACTTCATATACAGGATGTATTGGTTTCACTATTACCTGTTTGCCCATAACCCTGGGAAGGGTGTTTTCCTGCCTTGAATATCCTGATCTCTGAAACAGGTCTTGTGACTTTTGTATCTTTGTGAAGCTGGTTGTCTGACTGGACTGTGTAGTCTGGCTATCTCTGTTGCAGAAGTGTCCTATTTCTCTATTTTTCTTAAAATATAACCATCTTAGGGGGCACCTGGGTGGCTCAGTCCTTAAGCATCTGCCTTCAGTTCAGGTCATGATTCCAGAGTTCCAGTATCGAGCCCCGCATTGGGCTCCCTGCTTAGCAGGAAGGCTGTTTCTCCCTCTCTCACTCCCCCTGCTTGTGTTCCCTCTCTGGCTGTGTTTATGTCTGTCAAATAAATAAATAAAATTTTTAAATTATATATATATATGATACCATCTTAGACTCCTGAGCCTCACCCCCTACTCAGTCCACTTCAGAGCTCCCCAGCATCACGCCATGGAAGGTTCCAGGGTCTTTCACAAGACAAAACACTTTCGTTCTTCACCCAACATGGGTCCCCCTCACCTGCCCTGAACCAAGCCCTCGTGGTACCTTGAACATAAAGATAAAAGACCTCCAAGAAGGGGGGGAAAAAGGCTTCTTGAGGGCTACTGGATAATTCATCTCTTCCCAGTTCCCTCCTCCCATCAAAAATGCAAGTTTGCGGTGGGAAGACGTTAACCATCAGATTTCTGCCCGATGTGTCTGAGACCCTGACTTGAACACCACCCAGAACACTTAAATCTCATACACGCCCAAGAGCAGGTCTCCAACTCTGCACCCTGAATCACCCAGCCAGCTGCTGCCAAAAGGATGACCAGACCAGCTGGGGTAGGGCCAGTCATCTGAGTTTTTAAGAACTTTCTTGCCCGCGGCTCCCCAGCACGGTGAGGGCTGAGACATCTGGGCCAGAGTCAGCTCGCTGGGAAACGCATTGTCACCCCATCATAACCATCACCTGCATGTGAGCTTCTTCCTCAGGTGCCTCTTGGTTGACAGGCAGGTTGCTTTTCTTCACTATATAGGTTTTGTGACTCATTTTTGAGCGCTCCTAAAAGTACAAATCAGACGCAGTCAATCGGATCCGTTCTTGTGGGTTCTGAAGTCCACAGTGGGGACCACGGCCAGTTCTGAGTGGGATCTAGTGAGGAAGCACTCTCCTCCTGCAGCTGAGGCACCATGAGAGGAAGTGGCCAGAATGGCACCCTCCTTCCCGCTCCTTCCCCCTGTGGCTGCCCTTGGCATGCCCCCACATGCATCTTTCATGGTCTCTCTAGAAAAGTCTGCTGTCATCCTTCCCGGACTCGGGTTTCCCATCACAGATGGGCCTTAAAAACAAGATTGGTGAGGAGTCGAGGCTCCTCACCATTAACCCTGCCTCTGCTCTGGAGAGAACCATCTCCAACCTTTCCTGCTCCAGCACCTCCAGGCCTGTGTGACGCTCTGCGGGATGGTGGTTCCTGCAGAATGCTGTCCCCCTCCATTCCACCTCCCCAAATTCTGCTCCTCTTCTCAGACCAGATTAGACCATGAAAATGTGCTCTTGGCCCACCCTTACTCCTGTGCACTTACAGAGCTTAACTATATTCAGTCTTAATCATTGCTCATACATGTGTGTCGTGTCTTGCCAACTCTTTGTGAGTAGAAGTGCATATGTTAGAAAGGGTGGAGGTTTCAGAATCCGAAGTTTAGTGTGCAAAGTGGTGTTGGATGAGTTATTTATGAGATGATGTGTGTAAAGAGTCTGGTTCGGAGCCCGAGGATGTACAGCTGAGCTCTACTCTATGCTCCCTTCACCCATATTAATTCATCTATGTGCCCTTATGGGTGGGCGAGAAGGAGAAAGAAATCAGGCCCAGCGGTGTGGGCAATTCCACTCCATGCATGTAAGCTGGGGACCAGGCATGTCCTTGGCAGGCCTCAGAACCACTGGCCTCTTCCAGGAGGGGTGTTCTGGGGGCATGAGGGTGGTTCTGTGGTTAGACAATTGTGTCTTTTTCACACAACATGGTCTACAGACATAGGCCAGCTATCTCATCTGGAGCTCTACTGAAAAAACAGTGATCTGAGAGATAGAAGAATGAATGTCCAATGTGGTGCCTTTAAGGAATTTTCAAGAATCAACTTTTCTTTTCTTTTTTTTTTTTTTTTTTAAAGATTTTTTATTTATTTGACAGAGAGAAACACAGCCAGAGAAGGAACACAAGCAGGGGGAGTGAGAGAGGGAGAAGCAGGCTTCCTGCTGAGCAGGGAGCCCGATGTGGGACTTGATCCAGGGTCTCTGGGATCGTGACCTGAGCCGAAGGCAGTTGCTCAACCAACTGAGCCACCCAGGCGCCC
>PITA01023597.1:0-27836 GCA_004023965.1 Spilogale gracilis
TTTGTTTCTCTCCCTGAATTACACTACTTCCCATTTACTTCCCTTCTCCTACTGTCCTCCATATTATCCCTTATGCACCGCATGTAAGTAAAACCATGTGATACTTGACTTTCTCTACTTGGCTTATTTCACTCAGCATAATCTCTTCCAGTCCAGTCCATGTTGCTACAAAAGTTGGATATTCATCCTTTCTGATGGAGGTGTAGTATTCCATTGTATATATGGACCACATCTTTATCCATTCGTCTGTTGATGGGCACCTTGGCTTATAAGATAAATTTTTAATTGAACTGGCCATTGTCAAAACAGGCACTGTATGTGGTAGATACAGTTCTTGGTTTCTTTGCAAAGGATAATGGAATTCCCATGGACAAAATATTTTTCAGTAAGACCATATACTTGGTGTCAGATCCTAACTACTTTATCACTAGAGAAATATATCCCAAGCTTATTCCTGGTAAACTGTTTAGGGGTCTTGGGGATTCAAATATGATGATGATGTGGTCTTGGAATATGGGGAACATGGAAACCACACCACATTTTGGGAATTTATGAAAATGGTGGTTAGTGTGTCCCAGAGTGCCAGTGATGGGTCACCACCAGTGTTGGCTGGCCACAGAGAAGGAGTAATTGGTCAGTTTATTGGTTGGAAATCTTCAGCAATTGATTTGAAAGGCATTTTGGTTTTGCAGACGTTAGTTGAGTGCATAGAACATGGGAAGATCTCCCGCGAGCGCCTTGGGGGATGGGAAGATGAGCAAGACACAGCTCTCGCCTTCTAAGAACTTAAACTGTGGCAGAGCTTGCCTTGAGTAGATACTTGTAAGTGGAATGGATTTAAGTGCTGGAAGTGAATGCCTGGCCCCTGATGGAAACAGGGAGGCGGCTGGGCTGGCCTCCATGAAGCCTGGGATGCTTCATCTGGGCCTTTAATAACTGGCCCTTTCAAGGAGAAAGCGAATCCTGGATTGAATTAAAGGCTTAGGCAAGGGCACGGAGGTCACAGGGAGTGGAGCGGGCTCCGAGCGCTTCTGCCGTTGCTGTGTTTCAGTACTGCCTGCAGAATGTTCAAAATGCGGACACCGGACTCTACCTGTGAGGCTGGGGCCTGGCCATTTCCACTTTTCAAAAGCCCTGCCAGTGTTTCTGATGGGTAGCCTGGACTGAGACTCCACAGAGGGGCTGCGAGCTGGTGCTGAGTGTGCCTTTGAAGGCCGCGTTGAGGAGCCCAGACTTTATTTTATATGTGGAGGGAGGTCGTGTTCGTCTAAAAGTATGGTTACTCATGTTGCCAGTGCTCCCTAATGTTTGGCCCAGAGCTTGGCTTGTTAGTGAATGCCTCATCGAGGTATATTCCTAAACCGGGGCGGTCCCCGAGAGGAAACAGGGACAAGAGAGTGTGTGTGTGTTGTGTGCATTTGTATGAGATTATAAAGAATGGAGAAGCAGCCTGTCGGGTAGGAAGAACAGACTTGGCATCAGCCAGCCACTGGTCCTGAACGCAGGTCCAACACCGTTCATCTGGGGAGGTTAGAACTAGGCTGCACGCCAGTTTCCTCATCTGTAAGATGGGATCCAAGTACTTACTTTTTAGGGTGGTGAGGATTTGAAGTAATATCTCAACTGTTAGTAGGAAGGTAAATTGGCAGAAACATTCTAGAAGACATCCTACTAGTGCGTGGCCGTAGCCTATAAAATATATAAACTTTTTGAATAAATTCTAAAAATTTATTCAGAGAGACAAAGAGATGTTAACAAAGATTGTGAGGGGGAAGGTGTTTTTTGGGAAAAAGGGAATAATCCAGTAGTTGGGAGATAATTAAATATAAGCATTAATTAATAAGATGGACTATAATGTGCTGGTACAATGCTTTTTTAAAAAATTTCCAGTATATTTTAGAATGCTCATTTTACAGTGTTCACTTCAAAAAGTATTTAAAATGTAAAGACTTGATCCCAATTATAGAGACAGAATTAGATCTCAGTTATATCAGAAACCTAGAAAAAATTAAAACTGGAAGGATAGACTATGAAAAATATACTATTTTTTCTGAGGTGTTTCTAAATTAATTTTTATTATTTTATTTTGTTTTTCTTTAGATTTTTTTATTTTATTTTATTTTATTTTTCTTTAGATTTTATAAACTGGAGATACTCAGTGGTAGGCACTGTTGTAGTTCTCTGGCCATCATTTCAAGTGGGTGGTGAGAACAGTGGAAGGAACTGCCCAAAGTATTTAGATCTGAGCCCCTTCTCATTACCTGAGATGGGGAACCAGGAGGGGCAGCAGGGTTGAAGAGGGGGATATTGGGGTCAGCCTAGGGTGCACTGAAAAAAGTCCAGAGTGGAATGTCTACTCTGCTGCTAGGTGTTCAGTTCTGGGACTTTGAGACTTGGGTTTGAAAGTTATTTTCATACTGTGCTACAGTAACAGAGCTGTCTAAGGAGGATGAGAGTCCCGAGGACAAGTGGGATGGGATGGGAAGGGAGCATGAGTCCAGGATGAGCCTTGAAGACATGATGTGACACGGAGAAGGCCCCAGTTGGGGCCTTCAAACATCATATTGTTTCAGTACTTACACATTTTATATTTTGTATCACTCCTCCAATACACTTTTCTCACAAATTCAAGATTGATTGATATGTGAACCCCAAAAGGAAAAAGAACAGTCTCGTTTGGTGGAAATAGAAGTGGCTTGGGAATGTGGGACTGGAGCCCAGTAATAAAAATCCTAGTGACCTGGAGGAGGGTTCCCAGCTCTGGACCTTAGTTTCATCTTTGTTCAGGAGAAGTGGGATGAACTGAGGACCTTGAGATTCCTCTCTAGCTTGGAAACATTTCAGGCAGTGAGTTGCCAAGAATGTCAACCAAGTCAGAATGGTGGGTGTGGGCTTGAGCCTTGAGTCAACTTCCTAGAGCTAATTGATTTACATCTTTATGGAGGTACCATTTTAAAATGCATTATGTTGTGGAACTTTGCATGGATCTCATTTCCTCCCTAAAATTATCCACTCCTTTGCCTACTTTATATCTTTGTTGTTCATCCTGAAATAATTATCACAATAGGGTAGTTCTAACGTTCAATAATGTTTCTGTGAGCCAGTATAATGGTAATTTAAAAAGAGTCCTGTGTTTGTTTCTATAAAAAGCGGATACTTCAAGGGGTCACTTATTTCTAGCTGCTTGACTATTAATATTAAAAAGTTTACATACCTATTGGGCTTTTCCTTTATCTCATATTTCATAGATCCAGACTTCTTGTTCTTTGCATTAAGCCACTGATTTTGGGATTAAGTTTTAGAGGTTTACCTTTCATACAACCTTAACATCAGAAAATCTAGTTGAATGTTGGTACTGTGTTTTGCTTTTATCTTGGTTTCTTTTCTTAAGGATTTCTGATTATTGATTTGATAGCATTTTCAATAAGCATATATGATGTGACTCCCTCTACCTTTAAAGATAGGCTTGTAACTTTTATATGACTTACAGCAATTCCTGGTTTACAGATCTTAGAAAGGACTCAAGTCTTAAAATTGCAGAAATTCAGAAACCATCTGTAAGACAATTTCACAAATAAAATCACACATCAAATTGCTTATGAATTTTAATTTTTGAGGGAGAGTATTCATGTATATCAGAGATAACTTTGTATTGAAATAGAATGCCCTTGGTACATATAATATTTTTATGTTTAATTTTATATGCTTCTATAAATCAAGTTCTAGAATAGACCTTAGTGTGTGCTATCTATGAATATTATGAATTTAGCAGAAACTACTATTATATTGCACGTAAGTTGTATTTCAATATCAATAACAGATCGAAAATTAAAATTATATAAAATCTGGTACATGGTGTGTGGGAAAATACCATGTGATTTGAAAATTTGAAAGTAGAATGTGATTTGATATCTTTGCTTACTTAATCTAATGATAAACATAACTTTTTAATGTACTAAAATTATAAACTAAATATGACCCAAAGCATTGGATTTATTAAAATCATAGAACATATGAAAAGTTTAATAAATTTGCTATCATCTTCTTTCCCCTTCTCTTTAGATTAAGCACCAATATTACAGAGAGAAATGTTGTAAACTTTTATCCTGTGGAATCAGCAGAAGCCTTAGACTTACAAGATTCTGCACTAAAGTATGTTGACCTTCTTGTAGCTGAATATATTTTCTCTTTCTACATTGAAATATGTATGCTTTAAATTCGACTTGTGTCCTTTTCTTTATTCCCACAGTGGTCAAATACAACTGGAGACCTCTCTGCTGGGCGAGGTAAGGCCACTCTTGGATTAACCAGAACTCTGTGTGGTATTCTGCCACGGAATAGTGGCTACCGTAGTCTATAAAAGATTGATCATAGGGTAGAACATTCATTAGTGGGACAAATATTCAGTTTTGTTCACGGTCTGTTTTTCACATTTTTTGGTATTTTTACCTTATTTAGTTTTCCTGCATATCTGTTCTACTTCATCTTCCATTAAAGATGAGAGTTGGCTCTTCCCATTAAATTCTCTGAATTCTGGGGCTCAGATAGTCCTGCCGAGCCAGGCAGTAGCCACTAAGATAGCTAGGGAACCCGCTGTATCAGAAAGAGGTCGGACCACTCAGTGTAGATTTTAGAGCCGAGAACGAAGCCTAGGAAGTGGCCAGGTGGAAATAAACTAGAAAAGACTCGAGAGACAAGAACAAATGATTTGGGAAATGCCTGAGCAGATTAGGAGAACTTTGGCAGAGACCTGTGGGGTTATGTGGGGACAGAGTAAGGGTGGCGTTTCGCTGGGCGGAATTGGGGTGGCTGTCGAAAGTAGTTTTGGCAGAAAACTAGACATGAGCCTAGAAGGCCCCAGAAAAACAGTCATAAAGAGAGGTTTGAGCCCGTGGCTTGGGAGTGACATCTGGGTGACACCCTAATCCATCCTGCCCTAGTGAGTGGGTTTGGGATGGCTGACTTCAGGATACACCAATTTATGTCCCTGAGGTGCCCAAGCATGTGACATGTAGTGAAGCAGTTCTACACTCTTAACTGGCTAAGGCTCTGTGTTAAATAAGAGAGAGAACCACCATAGTGTCATTATTGAGTGCCATGACTTAGAGTTATGTTGAAATTAAATCCTACCTCAAAGACTGCTGATTGTGGGAAAACTCTCTACACTTCACCTTCGTTTTCTGTAAATTGGGACCAGTCTCACAACCAAGGGTACCTAGATGTTAGCTATGACTCTCACTCTACCACTCCATTATTATTATTATTATTATTGTTATTATTATTATTATTTTATTATTGGTGGGGTCCTCAGCAGAATTACTATACTGTGTTTTCGCTGGTGGAGGCATCACTGAATTACCCAGTCCTGGACCATCAGGAAGGCTTTCTGTGAAGGCTGTCCCCAGCCCATCCCTCAAACTCTCCTTTGAGACAGGCTTTTTTTTTTTTTTTTTTTTAAGATTTTATTTATTTATTTGACAGAGAGAGAGATCACAGGTAGGCAGAGAGGCAGGCAGAGAGAGAGGAGGAAGCAGGCTCCCCGCTGAGCAGAGAGCCCGATGCAGGCCTTGATCCCAGGACCCTGAGATCATGACCTGAGCCGAAGGCAGAGGCTTTAACCCACTGAGCCACCCAGGTGCCCTGAGACAGGCTTCTCATGATTCTGTACAGCCCCACCATTTTACTGTTGATTGATTATAGTCGACCCACTTTTTTTTTTTAAGCTTCTTACTTGGAAATAATTTTAAACATATCAAAATAGGAGGAAAAATTGCAATATTCTCCAAAAGTTTACAAAAATTGAGTCCTTTTACCCAGAGTCAACTATTATTAATATTTTACCACATTTATCTTACTGTTTTTTCTTCTCTTTCTCTCTTTTCTCCACACACCATTCTTTTTCTGAAACATTTGAGGGTTTTGTTTATCATAGTTCTTTTTCATCTAAATATTTCACTGTAGAATAGAGATTTGATTTTATGTAACTACATTTCAGTTATCAAATTGAGAAATTTACATTCATAAACTGTTCTCATCTAATCTACCGTTCATATTCCAAACTGTTCAGTTGATCTCATGATATTCTTCACAGTATTTTTTTTTCTCCTTCCATGTAGCATCCAGGTATTGTACCTAGTTAGGAAGTGTCTGTAGTTTCCTTTATCCTGGAACATTTCTGTAACCTTTCTTTGTTCTTTACAGCCCTGAAATTTTGAAGAGTATAGCTCTTCTCTTTTCTAATGGTGTGCCCCTTATTTTGTGAGACAAAAGTCCCACATATTTCCTCGTGATTAGAAGGAGATTCTGTGTTCTTGATCAGAACACTGCACAGGTGTAATTCTGTCCTTTTCAGTGTGTCACACATGTCTAGATGGGCCTGATTGGCGATGTTAATGATTGCCCATTCATGGTGTAACTTGGTCTGTCCACTGTATAATTATTGTTCTGTTTTTCCACTGCAGTCGATAAGCAGTCAGTGAAGAGGTGCTTCAGGACTGGTTAGGGTCGTGTTGCAGACCTACTTTGACTCTAGTGAAACAGATGTTCACTGGGTGCATGACTTCAGTGGTACCAGTTTCACACATGGATCCTCAAAAAAAAGATACCTACGTTCCATCTCTGATTTATCATGTTTTGTATCAATATAAGTTAGTTTTTTCTTTTTGGTGGAGTGAGGACTCCTAGTTGGTGTAAGAAATTCTTACTCATGGTCTTCCTTCTCTATGGCATTTGTCTGCCCATGGCAGGCCCATCTCACTGATTTTAAAGAGGAGCGATCAGATAGCGGGCTCTGGAAGTCACAAGGAGGACGAAGAGAAAGTAGTGGGTTAGCAAGGCCAGTGCTAATGTTCCACGGAATCTAAATGTGGTCCTCATTTATGAGTTGGTTATTTTTATATTTTCCCATCTGTCTCATTCAGAAAGAAAACAGTAACTTTAGCATAAGTCTTGACTCAATTAGCCAGTTTTGTTGAGTACTTATGCTGGTTTTGTCTTGTTTTGGGTGTCAAGGACTGGGCTATAAAGGATAGGAAGTTGTCCTCACTCTTAAGATGTTTTCAAAAATGTGGAGGGAAGAAGACTTGGATATTGAAAATAATTAAAGAATTTGAGATAGTCTGTAATCCTGAGTATTTTAGGTGCTCTGGGAGACTGGGGAAGAGGGGGGGTTTAAAAGAGAGGGAAGTAAACCTAGATTTGGGGGGTTGACTGGATTTGGATGGGTCCCAGCAAGCTGCTGTGGTAGAATCAGCCCATTGTGTGAGCCAGCCAGACACGCTGAGGAAGGGTGTGAACTCTGGCCCTCCCCAGGACAATGGGTAGGGCCAAGATGGGCAAGTGGTTTCTACATCGCATTGTCTGACTTTAAAAAAACTTGAGATGACAGTCTGTATCAAGTTTGGGAAGCACTGGCATCCATTCAGGAAGAACTGCAAAGTATAGTCTCCTTCATAAATAATATCAAATTGGGGAAGGTGTTGGGGGAACAACAAGAAAAATTTAGCAGAAGGAATTGATTATAGAGAGAATCAAACCTACAGGTAATTGTTCATCTTCCTGACAAAGCCATTTAATTGAGTAGGGAAATTAATGACATTTTATTCTAAAATATGTTTTTCCTTTGGATGTGTCCAAGCTTGGAGTATTTTTGAAATAGTTTTAAGTAGTTTTTAAATAATCCTCAGCCATAGAAATAGGAACAACCATCTTAAATTTATACTAATTTGGTGTACTATAAATGAAGATGTTTATATTAACTATCACTAGGTTTCTTTATTAGGATAATCAGTGGCTTACTTGAAGACCATATAAAGAAGGCTGATCTGGGGGCACCTGGGTGGCTCAGTTGGTTAAGTGACTGCTTTCGGCTCAGGTCATGATCCTGGAGACCGAGGATCGAGCCCCACATCAGGCTTCCTGCTTGGCAGGAGGCCTGCTTCCCCCTCTTTCAGTTCCTCTGCTTGTGTTCCCTCTCTAGCTGTGTTTCTCTCTGTCAAATAAATAAATAAAATCTTAAAAAAAAAAAAAAAGAAGGCTGATCTGAGTAAAATAACCTAGAGTTTCCTCATTGGTTTCCAAAGCAAACTGGTGTCGATTTGATAAGATTGTTTCAGGTAATTTGGAGTGTAGACGTGTATATATATGAAAAGCTCCTGATGAGGGACGCCTGGGCAGCTCAGCCGATTAAGCCACCAACCCTTCCTTTCAGCTCAGGTCATAATCTTAGTGTTCTGAGAATGAGCCCCATCCCCACTGGGCTCTGTGCTCAGCTTGGAGTCTGCTCAAGATTCCCTCCCTCTCTCCCCGCCGCCCCTCCCCCTACTCAAGCGCACCGAGCTCTCTCTCTCTCTCTCTCCTCTCTAAAATAAATAAGTAAAAAAAGTCTTAAAAAATTAAAAGCTCCCAATGAGATTCTATGTATTTGGGAAATACTGCCTTGGACCGTTTCTAAAAACCTGTAGTTCAAATGAGGAAGTGGGAGCCGTCATGGGGCCTGGGAATCTAGTAAGGCAGGTTATGTTTACAGGTACGTTGGCCTGAGCTCTTTGCCCTGGGTGATCCCTTTTCTTAGTTTGTGTGATACTTTAGATGTATTTATTTTGTGAGTACAGCTGCATGTTTTTAGTAAGTCAGTATGACCTACCTAGCTACTTAGCACACTAATTAATTAATTCAGTGTATATTCATTGAGTGCCCAGGTGCCAAGGTTACGAAGGAAGTCAGATGGCCATTCTTGCCTCAATAATTTTATGGTCTGATGGAATATACCATGCATTTTTTTCTTTAAGGTGCAAAATGATCTAACATTACAGAACAATGGGAGCGAGTATTCTCCAAATGAGGTAAGTTTCCCGAAGATTCCTGTAAGCCGAGGTAGTTTGTGAAGGCCGAATTGGAATACCTTTTACAGAAATAATCTGAGAGTGTCATGATTCATGCGTTAATTGCATTGCCAGTGTTCTGGAGGGACTATCTCTCCTTAGCTATCATAGTCTTATCGGCTGTATCCATAATGAAAGACTAATTTTATAAGACATATTTTGAAAATCAAATATGGCAGCATTTTTATAGAAAACAGAGTGATGGCTCAAATAGGCAGCATTTCGAATGTCTAGTCACCCATCAGTGATACAGTGTGTGGTGTCCCTGCAGGTGAGACTTTGAGTGTGACCTATTTTCCTCTCCTGTTGGGTGATGGGCCCATTGTGAGGGGGATACGAGTGTGTCCCCATGTCTGTGCACACCTGCACTCATATCTTCTGGAGCAGAAAAGGATCACCAGTGTCACATGATTATGGAATATTTTTCTATTTTGCAAATAAAAATTGACCAGCTCTTCCCCAGACAACATTCTCTTGATGATGCCGCCATTTGCAATGTGAAGACGCATCAGTCACCATAATTTTTTCAGTCAGGGCTTCATCACAAAGCAGCCAGTCAAAAAGGTAGCGGTGTTACCGTAACCCTGGAACGTAGAGAAGCATGTGTAGTTCTGCTTCAGTTGTTTGCCTTTCACAAGCCTCCTTTCCTTCCGGTACTGCAGATGAGAGCGAACTCACCCACCGTCTCTCCCACCACCAACAGCACAGCTCCATTTGGCCTGAAGCCTCGATCAGGTAAATTAAAACCTCAGCGTCCTGACACTTCTAAACACTCAGTGGTTTCTCTTTAGCCTCCTACATGTGTGTGTGTTAGTGTGAGCAGCCTGGTGAACACGGTGTCCTGGCCTCGGGCCTCCGGGCTCTGCCACTGCGTGGGGACGCCAGACTTGGGAGCCTTGTTTTTGGTGACCGCCTGTTCATCCCTGTTAGCAGTAGAAGACATCTTCCGTCCTTTTCAGTATGAGCAAAGAGAAAAGGTGATGGGGCCTGCAAGTGGGGAAAAAACAGTCAAATGAGTTTTTTACTTAGTGATTTCTGGTAAGCTGCGGAGCTCACGAGCGGCCTCTGACAGGGTGACTCCTCTTGAATATACTTTGTCGGCTTTCTAAGCCTCATAAGGTTATTCATTTCCTCCTACAAGAGAGCGATCATTTCAAGGCTCACATGAGTGGTCAGGAGTTATTTCTTTAAGAGAGCCTTTCTGCTTCTATTATCCACTTTTAATTTGTTTAGTATATTCACAGATGTAAATCACAGCCATGTGCAAACTATTGGTTTTAAAAAGGACGATGCATAGAAAAATTTGGCTCTTCTGGCTTCTCCACTAAAGTTCTGGCATAATCTACCTTCTTTTAGGCCTTTTTTGTTTTAATACTTCTGGATCTTTGCATACACTCATGACTATCATGCTTTTAAGTGCTAAGAAAGGACTCAGACCACGTTTAAGCAAAAATCTGGTAAAGAACTTAGATATTCTTGGATTTTTCAGTAAAGCATTTTGGCAAGAGTAGAAGTTATACATGTGTATATTTTGTAAACAGGTACCTATAAGAAATCCAAATATAGTTCCTTTATGAAGAAAACTTTTTTGTTTGGGGAGCAAGTTGATTGATGGGTAACATTTAGCCAGGTGTAATGGTTCCCTGGCATTCTGGATGGGCTTACAAGGCAAAGGTATTTGAGAAAATGCTAGGGTGTGGCAAAGGTTAGTAGATGTTTTATGGAAAGCTAAATTGTGTGTGAAATAAGGCTCAAATGACTGGCCTCCTCATTTATGGCACTGAGCGTACACAGTCAGATCTGGCCTGGGCTTCCATTTCCTCGGGGTCTCAGGTGTGTGCTGGGAGAGATGATCAGGTGGGCCCCTCCCGTCCTTCAGTGACGGCCCATCTGTGTGTGTTCAGGAACACAGATTGGGCTACTGACTTGCTTCTAATCCTTACAGGTAGTTTTAGGGAATTTTAAAATATTTCGTAATTGAGCAATCAAAAATAGAATGAATCTCCAAAGAACAATATTCTTTTGAATGTGCATCTTTACAGTTTGGGTATAAAATCGTCTCAATGATTTCTTTTTCTCTCTTTTATGGAGTCCAAACTCAGCTTGTTAATATTGTACTTGTACTGTTCAACCATTTCAAATTCATTGTAGTGGTGAAATAGGAATGGTATTTATTTTGAATGGCAGAAAACAAAGACAGTTTCCTCTCCAAGCTTCCAACCTTTCTATGACGTTAACTAGCCACTGTGGAAATTGTTCTAGTCCTTGAAAGCGTTGTGGAGTTTAATTGCTGTAAATAATGCTGATTTATTTTCAGGAACATTAAGTGGCATGTTGGATTTTATAAAACCGCATTATATATTGGGGATTTTTTTCATTTTATTTAGTAATTGAAGCATATGACAGTGTGTATTTTTCATGTGTTCTAAACAAATAATATATAGCAATCTTAATTAAAGATCATATGATCTAAAAAGATTCTATTTGATTAGCTTTGGAACATTTAAATGCCAATTGATTTTTCTTTTAAAGTTAAGGATATGGATTTATGTGATTTCTGTGTTATAAATAAAAACACTGCTCAAATCAGCAAGTTGGAATAGAACTTAGATTCTTAAGTAGGCTGATAGTTTTCTTCAGAAGAAAATTTTTTTCTCTTCTGTGTTTTTCTCCAAAGAGAGACAACTATATACACTCAGATATTCATTCCTAACTCAGAAGTGCTTGAAATTGATTGACTTCTCTTGGTGAAAATTAGGTTTGTTGTTAATGAGACTCTGCTAAGGTCAAAAATTGTTTTTCTACTGATTAGTACCAAAGACAGTATGGAGAGGTGTCTGTGCCCAGGGTTGAGCACAGAGCTGGCTACTTAACAGCTATCAGTGAAGCATGCCAGTAGCCGTTAAAGAGAAATTTTACATTGCCTTGGAAAAAAAGTTGGCAAATGGCAAACACTAGTTCTGTAATAGTCTCATTTCTATATAATAGATGTATTTGCCCATATTAAGCTTTGTCTACATAACCACATTTTTTGTGTGAATCGTATTTGCTGTGTTTGTTAGTTAGAAGGTTTTTGAAAAGGGGTCTGGTTGGTCTTCCACTTTGTATCTGTGTTATCTGTGGGAACTCTTACTTTCTGCTGACACGATTCATTAGGACTCTGAGTCTGTGGGCTTGCAGAACTGTTAAGATTAACGATATTAACTGCATGCAAAGTCTATGACTGATAAGTACTAACACTCGGTTTTTATCATTCTTTTTATTTCATGCGCCATCTTTCATTCTCCTATATTGTACATTTGAATTTAAATCCCATAATATGAAATTCGCTTCATTTCCATATGAACCTTATGCCATTTGTGAAATGCTGCTGCCCCTTTGGTTTTTCCTGGTCCTTGTCCAACTGTACGCGGACCGGCTCTCTTGCTCTCCTGCAGACCCAGCCCTCACTCTTCCTCCTATCTCCTTCAACAAACTTACACAGGCACAAACATGGGACAGCTCTAGCTACAGTGTTCCATCTGAAGGAGACAGTGACAATGGTAGGTGGCCTTGTACCTGTTCTTCAATGTGCTCATTAATAAGCCAATGAATATACTGAACGTTCATTTCTGTGCAGCTGAGGATAGAGTTTATTCACCTGCATGCCTGCTCTAAGAGCCCATGAATAAAGCCGGAAACTAGACTCCAGAAAAGTGCATGGGGATTGCTTTCTAGCAGTTTGTCGAACTACATTTCGTTAACTTGAAAATTCTCATTTTGGGGAGGGCTTTACAAAAATTCCTTTCTCTTCCTTTTCCACTTGTTTTGTTTGTTTGTTTTTGGTTTGTTTGCTTGTTCACAAAAAATGGGGGTTGAACATTTGGAGTATCGTGCTTGGTTCTGTGTCTGCCCCAAAGTGTGTTGAGAGTTTGATCTTTTATTATCTATGCTTAACCGTTTGAGATTTTTAAGGTAATTAATACCATGGCTAATCCCTGAGTGGTGCACTAAAAATAATGTTAACTTTGAGAAATTTCGAAAAATGAAGAAAAATCACTTGCTGCCTTCTTTTTTTTTGTTATTCGCACATTTTAGCTTCTGATACCCTCCACCTTTCTAAGTGTTCGTTCACCTACATGATATTCAAAATGGCCTGAGAATCAATAAAAAGTTGAAGACAGCTCATTGGATTATTATGAATATGTTTAATTTTGTGCCATTAAATACCTTAAATAACCTAAAGATGAAAACAAAATATAGTTATATAGGCCTACATGCCACATAGATCAAAATCCCCATTTGGTCTAATATTAGTTAAGATTTTAAACATTTTACTCTAAGATACAAATGACAAAAGTAATCTTAAAGGAAACCGTATGATTGGTAGGGAAGAGAAGCGAGATATGAGGTATAAGTAAAGTGCAAACACAATAGGAAAATAAATTTTCTGGTCATAATTATTTTTTAATTGAAGTATGTTATACAGAAAAAATGTATTTAAAACATTTGCTGTGATTTCTGGTCAAAATTCAATAAAAAAAGTTTTTTCCAACTTCCTTATAAAGAAGGATACATGTATATGTTGGCAGGTTAGTTGTCAAAGGCGTTTTTACTATTTCGTAGGTTTCTATATTTTTTTAACTGAAAATACGCTCCAACAACAACAGCAATGAGACAGAAGTCCTTCCTTATATCATCCCTATTTTAAAGTCTGAAGTTGAAGAAGGCTCAGTGGAAACTTTCTTGAGAAACGGTTCCTTTACTCAAAAATAAAAAAGAGGGGGAGAGGCATTTTTGTTTTTCAGAAAGCATGGCCATTTATGGGTCTGCTGTTGTTTAAAGGAAATCAAGCCTAAAATGAAAGATTTATGTGTGATTTGGTATTTCCTTAGGAGTGATATCTGAAACTGAAGGACATTTTTTTTTTTTTTTTTTTTTGGTTTAAGCTGGGAAAGATCTAGTCATGTTATGTAGCAGTAGAATTTCTATCTGATTCGATGTGCCTACTAAAACCAGAAAGGTGAGTCGCACCACAACTTAGCGCCGGAGGTGAGGTCACCCAGGGTCCTCACTCTGCACATTTCCATACTCATTGTGCAGCTGTTTATTAAGGACTCTTGGTGCAAGCTCTAAGACAGACTGCCTTCTTTTTATTAAAAATCCTAAGATTTCCACAGAAATTAATAATTGCAGAAATCTCTCTGAAAATAAAATAACCCTGCACTCTTTACTTGGTATTTTTTTGTACAAGTGCAGGTTCCAGGGATCACATGTTAGCTATCAAGCTGTACCACAGTCATAATAAAGGAATTGTTTTAAATATTCGTGTGCTTCCCCCAGTCACATCAGGTAATGGGTGGTTGTACTTTTCCCTATTTGCAGGTTGTTTCTCTATTTGCAGCTGTGTATTGAGGACTCTTGTCCTCTTTTCTGTGCCGAAATAATCTTTACAAATATTGGGGCAGTTTCCCAGATCTGACTTTTCACATGCTTTTTCATTCTCTTTGTGCTGCACTTGGCCTTGTGATTTCAACATCTTTTCCAAAGCATTTTTTAAATGAATGAAGCTGCTCTATATGTATTCACAAGCATTCAAATTAATCTTGCAAGAGAAATACAGCCTGTGATTTTATGCTGTTCTTACTTGTTCCTCTTAAGTAGGAAATCCTGTTCAGCAGCCATTCTTGGGATTTCCAAGCTGATTAGCACATCAGTTTCATTTCCCCCTATTCCTAGTATCCATTTTCTGCACCTGTCTCAACCTTGGTAAAGAAATGGCATCTTATTCCTGACTTAACCCAGTGCGTAATGCAGTTTTTCTTTCATTTATACTTTTTTTAGTTTTTCGTAAAGTTGGCATTTTTAGACCTTGTTCATTGTCTTGCTTTATATTAAAATTCCCCTTTATTTAGTCTATGCAGTATTTCTTTCCAAATATGTCTCCTTTTCAATTCCCCATGTTTTTCTAAAACTCTCTCTTCAAAGAAATAAAAAAATGGCAAACTGGCTAGAAGGTCCTTGGAAGTTTGAATTCTCACAAGCCCCAGACTTCTTCCCCTTGAGATCGATGGGGAAGATGGGGAGGATGGGAGGGTGGGAGGATGGGAAGGTGTGTGCAGAACTATGGCACTGAGTGGGGCAGCTTCTCAACTGGTTCTGAGAAACAATTTCTTCTCTTTCTTTTGCTCTTATGCCCTATTACTACTCTGCCTCTTTCCTGCCTTTCCCCTTCACTTTGAAGTGAAAACTCTTCCTATCTTCCTTTTTTCCTTTTTTTTTTTTATTCCTATCTTATTTTGAATCACGGCCCCTTTTTCACTTGCGATTAGCTTGTGGTTGCTGATTGATACTTATTTAAAATTGGCCATTGGGTTATCACTGAAAAATGAATGAATGGATGTATTCATCTTGGGTCAGTTTACAGAAATTTTCTAACTTTTTAGGATAGTCCTGCACTTCTAGGTATTATTTTCCTTATACAAAAATGAGGAGATAGGCAATGAGAGGTGTTTCAGCCGTTCTTAGCCCTGGCGCTGTATTCGAATCCTCTGAGTGTTTATAAGACTGTAACTCCCGAGCCCCTCACCCAGAGTGCTGATTTACTGGGCGTCGCATGGAGTCGGCACGTTAATCACGCTTCTCCTGATCTTTATGTTATGTTCAAGTAGGTGAAAATCACGAGGTTAGAATAAATTGCCCAAAATGATAGGAAATATGAGCATTTTGAGGGCAGAGAGAGAATGCCTCTAATTCATTTTGGGGCTCCAGAAGGGAGTAAATGAATGTATTAATCAGGTTTCTAATTCACATTAGCCAGAATCTAAAGCCCCTGGTATTTTTTCAAAGCCATTTTATTTTGCTGCCCTTGTATTTGTGTATCTTAAACATCACACACAGTCCAGGTTCTTAACTTCCAAGCAGAAACTGGAGAGTTAAATTTCAAAACCCCCTATATCCATGGAGAAGAACTCTCTTGTTGAGTTAAATTTAGGTAATAAAGGTTAATAATATAGGCTGATAAATTCTATGCCAAGAGTGCATTTCACATAATAATTAAATAAGCATTTCAGGCAATTTTTAGAGCCAATTTTTAGTGGGCTTTCTTTGTTTAACTAAAAGTTATTCTTGAGGCACCGAGGTGGGTCAGTTGGTTGAGTGGCTGACTCCTGATTTTGGCCCAGGTCATGATCTTGGGGTCCGGGGACTGAGCCCTGTGTTAGGGAGAGGAGTCTGCTTGAGGCTTTTCTCTCCCTTTCCCTCAGCCCCTCCCCCCACCCATTCTTTCTTTAAAATAAATAAATCGGGTTTTTTTAAAAAGATATTCTTTTTTAAAGATTTTATGTATTTATTTGAGAGAGAGCACAAGCAGGCAGAGTAGCAGGCAGAGGGAGAGGGAGAAGCTGGCCCCCCACTGAGCAGGGAGCCGGGCACATGCTGATCCAGGACCCTGGGATCCTGACCCGAGCCAAAGGCAGATGCTCAATGACTGAGCCACCCAGGTGCCCGTAAAAGATGGTATTCTTGAGTAGAGATGTGGCTTCTTGCGCACATTCTTAAATGTCTGTTATCTGCTTTGTGCTCGGCATGATGTTCGTTATTATGGGTATAACTCTGAAAAACACAAACAAGATACCTGCTTTTATAGAACTTTTATTTCAGAATCTAATGAATTCAGACCTAGAAACGAAGCTTCAGTAGATTTTTCAAGACAAGAAAACAGAGGTGACTGATTACCAGGGTGGGGTGATCTCTGCAAAGATACTCTCCAAGTCGACTGATCTTTGAGGGAATTTTTAAAACCCTTGTTTCATTTTTTCATCCATTAAACTGCTTTGTGGGTCAGGAGGACACAGACAAATTGGAAACAGACATAAATTGTTACAGAGTCATGACGGAGAGGAAGAGATCTATGTTCGAGAGAAAGTGATGAGTGCCATGAGAAAGATACAGATAAAGAATTCTGTATGTTGATAGATCACTCCCAGGTCTCACTCCCAGGTCGGGGATAAGGGTGAATAGAAAAGTGAAGGAAGTAGTGGAGATAATGGAAAAATCCATGGAATTTGACCTGTACCTGCAAAGATGAATTTGCCATTCTGCACAAACATATTCATCATTTGTTGCGGGGCTTTGCTTTGGGATTTGTCTCTTCTGCTAAATAAATTACAAATAGGAACAAATCATCTTTTCCATTCTTTGACTATTATTTATTAGGCACATAGTAATTAAACAGTTAAGCAGGACTAATTTTCCTGCATCTTAAATCATCCTTAAATTACCTACTTCTGGGTGCCTGGGTGGCTCAGTGGGGTAAAGCCTCTGCATACGGCTCAGGTCATGATCTCAGGGTCCTGGGATCGAGGCCGAATTGGGCTCTCTGCTCAGCGGGGAGCCTGCTTCCTCCTCTCTCCCTGCCTACCTCTCTGCTTACTTGTGCTCTCTCTCTCTCTCTCTCTCTCTCTGTGAAATAAATAATCTTAAAAAAAATCACCTACTTCTTTGTCTCTTCCTACACACACACACACACACACACACACACACTGTTCTCTTCTTCCTCTTTTCTTCCTTCTTACTTAAATAGGGGACCTAGATGCGAACAGCAGGTGCTAACAGGGCAGCTCCTCCCAAGTCTGTCTGGGAGCCTCCAGTTAAACTCTCTGACCCCCCAATTAAGTAAGGAAGTTCTTAAAATTTAGTAATATGAAATTAAGGAAAAAAATAATTCTTCTCTAGATCAATTTCCTGAAGCATTGGTTCCAACTGGTCACTACATGTATTATTTAAATATGACTTGAAAGAAAAGAAAAAGTATTGTCATAGAATTGGAGCTACCAGACGCTCCCACTAAAATGATTCTGTCGTAACAGACCTCAAAATAAGCACGCACCTATTTCCTCTGTAGATTTAGTATTACCCTAAAGAGTTTGTTTTAATTTCTCATATATTCCACAGTAATTAACCCATTTAGAAAACTAATGGTATTACAGTCATGGTTTCCAGTAATTTTAGGTACCTTTGAAGTATTCATTTAAGAAAACACAGTTCAAATGTGTTTTAATATTTTGTGATTGCTTAACATTCATAGAGCAAATATGCAAGTATGCATTTTATATTTTTAAGATGCATGGGAATTTAAGATGAAAAGTGACGCTGGGACATTAAAACCCAGACACTATTTTATTATCTTCTCCCACAGAGGGTAGGTCTGACAAGACCTATGAATTGTGTGCTGTTAAACAAAGCTCATGGTTAATTTAACTTCCTGATAGCTTCATATTCAGAAAGAAATCTGCCAATAAAAACATATTGAAAATATTAAGCATGCTGTATTAGATAAGATTGCCTCCTAGAAAAAAGGCAAAGGGAAATAAAACTCCAAAGACAACATTAGCTTTGTTTCAACAATGTTGGGGCGCCCCTTGCTGGCTAGTATATATATTACTCAACTCTGCTCACATTCCTTGACTTTTTTGGTAAATTTGGTTGACGACTTTCCTTCAGGGTGTGGATTATTCTAAAATTTTACATTCCAATACATATCACTTCCGGATTTCATGTTAAATGGATAGATTTTTTTCCCGCTGGTCTTGATAGGATGCAAAGGCTAGCTTAATGCATTTCCAGTTTCTTCCCTGCCTCCTAGTTTGTCACCTTCTCATTTCCCTTGGCTCTGCCAACTGCTCATCTCTCTCTGCTGGCTTACATTACCCAAAACTTCCTTTGCCGGACGTGCCTTGATTTTTAAAATAATCTGTCTCAAGTCTTGTGGGTTTGGTTTCTGTAGGTCTTAGTGACAGCCTTTTGGTGACATGTCTTTGGCTCTTTTTGCCAATGACTTTCCTGGATGGCTTGAAGCAGGGGTCCAGGCCCCAGGCTGTCTCCTCCCTGAGGTCCCAGAAAGTGTTCTGAGTAATAGACCACCCTCTTTCTCCGTTTACTGTACATCAGTGGTATATTTAGACAACTTTCTAATCTTCCATAGAGCATCAGAGTGCTGATTGACATATCCTACCACTGACTTAGAAAATACTGAGATGTGAGAGGCTTAATGCAAGTCATTTTATTTATTTATTTACTTACTTACTTAATTTACTTATTTATTTGAGAGAGTGCACGCATGAGCAGGAGGGAGAGTGAGAGAATCTAAAGCAGACTCCACACTGAGCACAGAGCCTCATGTGGGACTCAGTCTCAGAACCCTGAGTTTAAGACCTGACCCAAAACCCAGAGTTGGACACTTAACCTACCGAGTCACCCAGATGCCCCCATGCAAGTCATTTTTTAAGGTGGTTTGGTCCATAGGAACACACATTGAGATTAAGATGACATAGTTGAATGAGCATAACTGATTATAGGGAGTGGACTCAAGTTTGTCTAGTCTACGTATATTTGTAAACCATATTTAACTTTTAAAAGTTAGTAAATCGAAGCAGCTTTTAAAGTGACCTGTAGGAAATGTTTGTCAGAATAGGTTGCATGACCTTCTCCTCGTTTACCTGATCTAAATTATGTAGAATTATGAGTACTGGAATTGCAATACCCATGCAACCTTCCTGTGGTCGTGGTTTTTAAAACTCAAGTTGTCTGCTCAAAATTTCCTGGCAGGCTCCCCCACTCCACTTCACCCCTTAAATCCACATGCATTCTGAAGGTCTATGGGACGGGGGAGCGAATACAGCTCTCCCCAGCACCTTGCTCCCTCCCATGTGAATGGGAAGTCGATGGTCTTGATGGGATAAAAATCCCAAGGAAGAAAAAAAATTCAAGTTTACATATGCCCTGGGCTTTGTATCATAATAAAAAGTGATTAAAATCCTTGCTAGAATCACTCTGCCATATGTAGAATATTATGTACCCTTTTTATTAGTCTTTATAAGATGTTAGCCTTCAGAGGTTTCGAGTATTCATTTTCTTTGGAGCCTGAGGCTCCCCGCCTTTCAGAAGGAGCTCCGCTTTTAGTCGCTGTTTGTGATGCTTGTAATCTTAAACATGTGAAGCCAAGGATGATCTCTTCAACTGCCTCTAATCTTATAGTTTTTCTAAACAGAGTCCATGGTCATTTCTAAAGAACTAACTTTTTGGATATAGTGTCAGTGACATGATGACATGATAGAAGGCAGAATTTTTCCACTCCTCACTTAAAAATACGTGATCTTGTGTATCATGACTTAGTCCTTAACTCAGGCTAATAAAAAATCTTGGCCAGCAGAAATACTAACCTGTCCTCATTTTTAATGTGTAAAGCAATTCTAGAGTCCTCTTCTTTGAATAAAATTTTCTGAATTTATGAAAGGATCACAAACCCCCAAGTATAAATGAACACTTAGGATAAAAGCAGGGAGAACATGAGCGAGGAGACACTTGTCACAGCTGTGGCCTAGCGTGGTTCCAAGGATGACCCACACCCTTCCTTCCCTGGCTTCAGTCTATTATCACCAGAAATACAATTGTTGTTAGTCTGCATGACTCAGTACAGTTTAAAATATAATCTTTAGAATATTCAAATCGAGCTTTCCGTGTGAAATCAGAATTTGTTTCCCTGAGTGGTAAGTGCATTATTTATTTAACTACATACAAGTACTTCTATATGGCAACCTGTAGCGGGCACTCAATAAAGGCTTTTTTCTTTTCTTTTTATTACAGTGTTTCTAAGACCTCAGAGAAATTTGGAATCTATAGACCCACAGTTTACAATTCGGAGGAAAATGGAACAGCTGAGAGAGGAGAAGGAACTGGTGGAACAGCTCCGCGAGGTACCCCAGAAACGGTTCATCACCGAGTACACCTTCCCCCCCACTGAACATGCATCTCCCCCCAGAGACAGTCCGTCCCTGGATACCCATTTTCAGAGTTTAGGCAGCATTTTGGACTTCTGAAGAATAGACTTTGAAGCACTGCAGAAAGCCCTCATTTCATATCTAGCCAGGTCACCTCCTGACTGATGTTGGGCAAGTCACATAACATCCCTGATGGCAGGTTTTTCATTTATTAAAAAAATACTTCCCATCCTAGTGGGGTTTTGTGAGGAATATATGAGATAGTGAAAGTAGAAATACATATGGATAAAACCTAGTGTTGGTTCAATTCAGGTATGCCTTAAAATAATACGCTGACATTCTTTTACTTAGCAATAATATTCCATTAATTTAAAGATGTTTATTATTACTGTACTTTGTATCCCAACTTTGTATGATCAGAACTTCGTAATCAATTATTTAAGCAAAGCATTTGAGTTCTATCCAGGATGAAGTCTTGCACTAGGCACCAATTAAGATTTTAAGTTTGGTAATGGCAGGGAACATGGTTGTCTTATTCCTTGCATTTCTGTTCCCACACAGCTTCTGGTGGACACTTTGTAGGTATTTGTCTATCCTCATGGTCTTTTATCTTAAGTTAGCTTATACGTGAATATATGAAAGATGGAAGAGCAGTGCATGGGTTAGTTGCCAGAGGACACATTGGTATTAGTTATTAAAGTCATCACATCATGAACTGCTTCATAAGTTCTTTATATTCAAGGAGAAGTACCATGGCAACCTCTAGCGGGCACTCAATAAAGGCTTTTTTCTTTTCCATGATCCAAAAGAGTATAAGAAAGTCTAGAGAGGATAGATGTAAGGTACATCTTCTCCCTTCACTAGCCGATGGCTATTGAGTGCTGCTGTGTGCCAGGCAGTGTTCTAGGAGATGAATAGAAGAGAGAACGTAAAGGTCCCTGCCCTTATGAAGCCTGTTGCCTAAGAGAAGAGATAGTAAGCAAGAAGGAAACAAATAAACATTAAATTTCAGATGGCAATGAGTTCTGCAAATGAAAAATGAATGCTGTAAATAAAAGTAAATTAAGGTAGGTCCACATCTTTGTTGGCAGATGATACTTTATATATGATTTAGCAGGTAGTCAGGAGGAAAGAATTAAAAACACAGAAACCTCTTACCACCACTTTTGGTTGGTTTATTCATCACAGGGGAAAAGTCAGACCTCTGTTGTTCACCTGGAGTATTTGCATGTGCTGTAAATTTGGGAGGTGAACTTTCAAAGGTAGGGGAAAATAAGATTGAAGCTGTGAGATGCCCCTAAATGGGTGACACAATTTTATTTGAAAGTGTGGGTTGTATTTGTTGTTTATGTTTTAATTTATGATGTAAAATAAGGGACTGAAAGAGTATGGAGAAGAAAAGTAGGTATCTACACACAGGACTGTTCTGAAAAGGAATTATATGACAGTGTTTTATCCACTGGTTTTCTAGTGCTGCATTTATTCCAAATCTCCAAATTAAGTCATTCTTTCTTGGGCTGTTATCCATTTAACAGGAACCACTGTTATAAAATAGAAATTTGTATTTGAAGTTTAAAAAGCTTATTTCTCTACTTCTACTTCTGAGAAGATGGAACAAAGCTACTTTTTCCTATTTTTCTTATTAAGTACAAGTAAAAACCCTGGACATTATGTATAAAGTAAACATAAGAACACTAGGAAAGGTAGAGAGAAGACAGCAGACTGTCTAGGGCCCCTGGGGACCAGAAATGACAGGGTGGTGAGTTCTCTGGGTTTTCTTTTTTGCCTCATATATCTCAGCTTGGAGCTGAAGTAGTTGGAAACCCACAAATGCTAATGGACAATGGGCACAATATCTTTTAAACGGCCACCCAGAAGCTTGCTTATCTTAGTCAAAGTACCAGGAAAGGAGCAACCTAGCAAGATAAAAACTTTTAGACAATAAATGCTCTACTCCAATTAAACATCCCGAAAATACTATGGCTCGACCCTTATCTATGCCAGCAAAGATGGAGCAGGCTAGACTTCCACCCCTGCCTCATGGTATCAGAGAAGACCAAGACAGGAGCCAGAGTCTCATCCATGCTAGCTGGGAACAAGCCCATCTCCCATGGCATCAGTGGAGACCACATGGGAGCCTGGATTTCCACCTGTATCCAGCAGTAAGAACCTCCCTCCACCAAGTTAACTGAGACCAGGTGGGAAGCATAGAATTTACCCGGCAGTAACAAGGTAGTAACACCCATTTCCTGCCAGAGCAGTGTCCAAAAAACCAGTTAAAACTAAAGGTTTAAATAGGATCCAGAGTCTCCTAACATAATAGGCAAATGTCCAGGTTCAACAAAAAAATCACTCATCTTATCAAGAACCATAAGATCTCAAATTGAATGTAAAAAGACAGTAAACAGCTGACGGCAGTAATATGGCAGAGATGTTAGGATTACCTGACAAAGATTTTTTTTTTTTAAAGATTTTATTTATTTATTTGAAAGAGAAAAACACAGCCAGAGAGGGAACACAAGCAGGGGGAGTGAGAGAGGGAGAAGCAGGCTTCCTGCCGAGCAGGGAGCCCGATGTGGGACTCGATCCTGGGTCTCCGGGATCATGACCTGAGCCCAAGGCAGTCGCTCAACCAACTGAGCCACCCAGGCGCCCCCCGACAAAGATTTTAAAGCACGTATGATAACAATGCTCTAACAAGTAATTACAAATATGGTTGAAATAAAGAGGAATAATAGAGCACATTAGCAAAGAAAGACTCTTAGCAAAGAAAGAAAAAAACATAAAGAGGACCCCAGTAGAAGTAAAGGGCTGAGAAACATGTTAGCACAAACAAAAAGCCCAGCAGAGGGGCTCAACTGCAGAATGGAGGTGACAGGGAAGTGATAGAGGTTACCTAGTCTGAACAACAGAGAGAAACAGGTGGAGAGTAAGTGAGCAGAGCCTCAGGGTCCTGTGGGAATGTAGCAGATGGTCAGTATTGATGTCATGGGAGCCTTGAAGGAAAAGTGAAGGACAGCAGGACTAAAGGGGTACTTGGGGCAGAAGTGAGGTGGGTATGGCTGTAGAAATGCACCATGAAGAAGGTGGTTGTAGAAATGTTCCGGATCCTGACTGTATCCGTATCAGTACTCTGCCTGTTATACTCTGGTATGCTTCTGCAAGTTGTTACCTTCAGGGGAAACGGGGTCAAGGGTCCACGGGATCTCTGTATTATTTCTTGTCACTGAGTAGGAATTTATAATTATCTCAAAATAGAAAGCTCAGGGTTTTTTTAAGGGAAAAAATTGATTCCTCAGCTAAAACATAGTCTAAGAAAAAAGCATCCCTCAATCCTTCCTCTGCTCCTGGCAGCCTATCAGAACCAGCTGGACTGCTTTCTGTTGATCACCTCATTCTGGTTTTATATTTCTGTAGCCAAGACTGAGGCAACATTGCACTCCAGAAGTAATCCCATTTTTCTGTTCACTCAACTTATTAAAAATTTTAGGCACTGCTGAATCTGTTTTTCCACAGCAGGATTCTTACTATAATATCTTTTGGAAAAAGTTGGATAATGTCAGTGTTTTCTAAGTACTCCTATTCTTCTTCCTCCTAATGGAGTTAATGTCTCAATTCATAAATACCATCACTGTATTTGACCCTCCGTTGCCTGATGACAGCTGGCTTCCCTCTCATTCCTCCTGCAGAGCATCGAGATGAGACTCAAAGTCAGCCTGCATGAAGACCTGGGGGCTGCACTCATGGACGGTGTGGTCCTCTGCCACCTGGTCAATCACATCCGCCCGCGATCCGTCGCAAGTATCCACGTCCCCTCACCAGCAGTTGTAAGTAACATCAGCTAAAGGGAAACTAACTTTTACATAAGACAACAAATTTGTTAAAGATGCCTACAAGAAGGGGCACCTGGGTAGCTCAGTTGGTTAAGTGACTGCCTTGGGCTCAGGTCATGATCCCGGAGACCGGGGATCGAGCCCCACATCGGGCTGCCTGCTCTGCGGGAAGCCTGCTTCTCCCTCTCTCACTCCCCCTGCTTGTGTTCCCCCTTTGGCTGTGTTTCTCTCTGTCAAATAAATAAATAAAATCTTAAAAAAAAAAAAAAGATGCCTATAAGAAAAAAAAAGATGCCGACAGGGTCCCCCAGAACCTCAACAACTAGAAGAGTTGAGCTCAAGAGAAAGCTCTAAATGAAGCATCATTTTCACCAAAAAGGGAGACTGATATGTAAAGGACAGGAAAAGAATTTATTTCAAAGATAAAGCACATCACATTAAAGGAATTACTGGTTGGGGTGCTAACTTTTAAGGCTGTAAGGACATAAAGATTCATTTCTGACTAGGGGTTATATGAACAGTGAGGCATCTTTCCAAAAGAAAGCTTTTTTTTGGTTGGTGGCTTCTCTGCTAAGTGGAATCTCTTTCCTGTATTAGTCACTGAAAATTTTAAGATGACTCTGAAAAGATGTGCGTTCTATGTAAAATGACATTTTAAATAACCTGTCAAGCCAGAGATCAGTCAGCTGGGTATTAATCCAATGATTCCTTTATGACTCACTTTGCTCAGGGTACACCAGATACTGGGGCAGCAGTGAGAAGGGCTGCTGGGTGAGACTCCATTAATAGCCTAAAAATCTTCATCTTGGCTCTAGGGGCAACGAAGCAGCCGTGAGAGCTCTGCCTGGAGATCCCAGGGCGCTTTTCCACTGCGAAGGGAGCTACCGAGTCACTGTTGTGGTCATTCAGAGGAGGGTGGGGGAAGCAGGGAGCAGCTTGTCTCTGGAGGCTAGTTCAGATGCAGGCAAGTAGAGAAGAAAGAAGAATTTCTGTCTACACGCTTGGCTGATCATCTGGAGAGGCAGAAGAGTTTAGGGGCTAAGAATGCGGGGTTTGGGTCCAAACTCCACATCTACTTATAAGCCATATGACTTTGGGCAAGTATTTAACCTCTCTTTACCTTGATTTGTTCTCTATCATGGAGATGTTCTTGTGAGGATAAAATAGGGCTACTGCCTATGACACGCATGAATTGTTATTGTTAGTGTTTATAGGGCAGATTTTCAAAGTTCAGAGTCCCTAAGTTCACAGGGCAGTCGGTCTTTATAAATCCCTGCTTCCACACCTAGGCTGCTGGAGTCAGTCATTCTTCTTGCTCCCTTTTCAAGGGAAGAGGGAAATATAAAAATTTAACAATAACGCTTTTAAACCTACCATGTAAAAATGAAAACATATGCATCTGATGTACCTGCTTTCCATCCCACACCTTAGAGGTGATCTGCAGCCACAGTCAGCTCAACTGTGAGTGGCTGTTGGCCGGGCCCTACACATCCCGCCATTTTTATGCCCTTTACCTTGGTGTTGCCTCTTTGTTGTTAAACCCTTCACTTTGCTGGGAAGGAGATTAATTGGCCTGTGGAATTTAACCCTATATATAGAAATATATTTGCTGATGGGAACAGGTGATGCTTATGGTGTATTTGTAGATGAACTAGAGCAGATTACACAAGGGAATGATCCCATAAAAACTGTCCGTGTGCATGTGTATATATAGAAATTTGCATGTATCCACATACATATATGCATGTGTATATGCACGGGCAGAACTTCTGCTTACGTCAGTGTTTGTACATGTGCGTATGTACATCTTTTTTTTAAGATTTTATTTTATTTTAAGTAATCTCTACACGCAACGTGGAGCTCGAACCTACAACCCCAAGATCAAAAGTTGCATGCTCTTCCAGCTGAGCCAGCCAGGTGCCCCATTTACTTACGTCTTTCTACACACACACACACACACACACACACACACACACACACACACACACAGTGACTGGAAGAATAGAATGCAAAATCTTAATAATTCCTATCTCTAGGTAGATGTTTCTAGATGATATTTATTGTCTTCTACTTGCTTATGCATTTTTCCTCCAATGAACGTGTATTAGTTGTGGCATTTAGAAAGTTTAAAATTTAGCCTGTTATTGAAATTATTTCTCTTTTAATAATTCATTATCTCTGCATATTTGTATTTATAGCCCAAACTTAGCATGGCCAAATGCAGAAGAAATGTGGAAAACTTTTTGGAAGCGTGCCGAAAATTAGGAGTGCCAGAGGTAATGCCATCCTTAGTCCCAGTTACTGTGTTTCGGTGCGGATTTCATTTTCTACGTGTGTTTGAACTCCCTGAGTGGATGTACAGCTTTGCACCCCTTTGTAGTCTTATTCTTTCTTGAGGAATAATATTAAATAAGTTATATAAAAATTTAGTATCAATTCCTCTATTGAGGAATAGTGAAGTGAAATGCAATTAAAATGGCTTAAAGTGGTAAGGTCAATATGGAGGGAAAAGGGAATATAATTTCCTTAAGATTTTGAAACAAATGCAAAATTCAGACCTTGAGAAAAATTGTAGTTGGCTTGACTCTCTACTCCCAGAGCAGCAATTGCTGTAGCTCCAGTGAACCTTCTAGCAGGTTCCACAGGGTAGAATTTTGGTTTTCCTTATCTACAGCTTTTAAGCAAAGCAGACCTGTAGTTGACTACTAATTTGTTGATTTCCATTCCGTATGGTTGCATTTTGGTGATGTGGATCAAAATAATCAATGTTGAAAATGTTATAATTATTGTTATTATTATAATTAACATTACCAATAATAATAACAATGTTTGTATGTTGCTTTATAATTTGTTACCTGTTTGCAGTTCCGTTCTCCCCGTTAGCCCACTGTAGACCCTCTTGGCATTCCCTGTAGGCAGCCCAACTACACTTGGCTTTCTCCCAGGCTGAGTCTCAGCCTCAGCCTGATTGCTAATTTGGGGCTTTTAAAGAACTTTGCTATTAGTAACATAAAATGATTCCTTCAGGAGACAAAAGCCAGTCCATTCAGAATTTGGGGGTAAGTTAAGAAGTTCATCATCATTGTGATAAACGGAAATGGACAGAAATTACATTTAAAATTTTTTTCTTCTATGTTTTCTAATATGCCAGAGATAAAGTAACTACAAATTCTGTCATGAAATACCATTTATGAGTATGTGAAGGAATTATATTGTAAAGTAATTCTGTTCAGTGATAGGAGTTAGGTGTTGGAATTAAGAAAGGCTTATTCTTCCTCCCTCCCATGTTCCCCTTTTTTCCTCCATCTTCCCTTCCTCCCTCCTTCCCTCTCTCCTTCCTACCTCCCTCCCTCCCTCCCTCC
>PITA01023598.1:8535-27950 GCA_004023965.1 Spilogale gracilis
TTTTTTTTTTTTTAAAGATTTTATTTATTTGACAGCGAGAAACACAGCGAGAGAGGGAACACAAGCAGGGGGAGTGAGAGAGGGAGAAGCAGGCTTCCTGCCCAGCAGGGAGCCCGATGTGGGACTCGATCCCGGGTCTCCGGGATCATGACCTGAGCCGAAGGCAGTTGCTTAACCAACTGAGCCACCCAGGCGTCCCTAGTTTTTTGACTATTATGAGTAAAGCTGGTTAAACGTTCATGTAGGAGGTGGGGGCAGGAGGGAAGTAACTTGCATTATCATATTTTTTATTTTCTTTAAAATAATCTTATTTGTCAAAAGCTCTTTAAACTTTTATAGTAAGTTATGCACTTTATGAAAAATCATTGAGTTGTATACTTTTGTGTACTTTTATATAAGTATGCTATACTTTGGTAAAATATTCACTTAAATAATACACTTTTTTCTTTTGGTGCTTACATAGGTTGGATTCAGATGCCGAGGACATAGTACTTCCTCAGAAAGAAAACAGAATTTGCAAAAGAGACAAGATAATAAGCAGTTAAACACCAGTCAGTCTCATAGAGGCGACTCAAATTCTGAGTCTTTATATTTTGAGGTATATTTTTCAGGTTCTATTTATAAACTAGTATAGCAAATGTTCCCATTAAGAAATTAATTTTCTTACATTCTGTTAAGTACTTTTTATGACTCTGCTATTAGATTATAAATTATTTAGAAGTATTGATTCATTTTTGTCACATGGTTTCACTTACTTGCAGTGCATGAGGGGTAACCTGGAGGATAGTGGGAGAAGGAAAGTAAATGGGAAGTAGGATAATCCAGGGAGAGAAATGTCCTGGATATTTTTATTAGTGTAATATTAACTTTATTAATGGCTATTTTTTTTTAAGATTTTATTTATTTATTTGACAGAGAGAGATCACAAATAGGCAGAGAGGCAGGCAGAGAAAGAGGCTGGAAGCAGGCTGAGCAGAGAGCCTGACGTGGGGCTCCATCCCAGGACCCTGGTGTCATGACTGGAGCCGAAGGCAGAGGCTTAACCCTCAGAGCCTTCCAGGTGCCCCAATGGCAATTTTTATAATATCTGTCACGAGTATTCATTTTGAGTAACATGTAGAGGTAGAACTTGATTTTATATGGGTTTCTTTTAGTATGAGACTTTCTCTCTAATTATTGTTACTGTTTAATCTCTTTGTCAAGTTTTTTAGATTGAATGGTTCAGTCTAGGTAATTTGTGCTGCTAGTTGGGAGAATCTTGGAGAAGAAAAAAGCTGTTGTATTTTGTCTAATTGACAGAAAGTTTGTATTCTGCTTGGAATATTTTTTTTTTTTTAAGATTTTATTTATTTGACAGAGAGAAACACAGCCAGAGAGGGAACACAAGCAGGGGGAATGAGAGAGGGAGAAGCAGGCTTCCCACCGAGCAGGGAATCCGATGTGGGACTCGATCCTGGGTCTCCGGGATCATGACCTGAGCCGAAGGCAGTCGCTTAACCAACTGAGCCACCCAGGCGCCCCTCTGCTTGGAATATTTTTGTTGTTTATTCATATCACTGACTCTTATTGGAGGCCTGTTACATGTATAAAATAAGGTGCTGTGAATGATACATTAAGTGAGTAAACACAGTAGCCTTAGGGAGGTTGCTGTATAGTAATATAGATGTATACACACCTAGTACTTGGTTGGGTATAGTTGGGGTTGAGAGGAGGGACAAGTCCCTTTGGATTTGGACTAGGGTAGAGATAATCTTTGGAACAGACTTTAAACAATGAGTAGAATCTGGTTGTGTCAGGATAGTGAACAACATCCCAGGTAACTCATTTGAATAACTCATTTTTGTTGCATCATTGTTTCTATAAAATGGGTCAGTAGATGGAGGAAATTAAATTGGAAAATGTGCTTGAGGCCAGAGACTAGAGATGAATAATTCGTTAGGTAAGCTTAGTAATTGACCTAAAGGACTTGAGAGTGCATCTCTATTCAGTTATTGAGACCATGTGGCAGATTTTTTTATTTGTGCTTAACCATATAATTGGTGCCATCTTCATACTTTTAAAGATATTAGATATAATTTTCATTGTAAAGGAGGATATTGGTTAAGAAATTGCTTTGAATAGGATTTGCTTTTAAAATTTTAAACTTTTAACCTTATTGACAGGTATGTGTAATACTTTAGGACAGGGAATGTATTTATGAAATTCATACTAAACCATCTGTTGAAAATATTTTCCAAATTATCTGAAATATGATAAAAACCCTTTTGTATTTCTTTTCAATTACCTATCCATTTAGAAAATAGAATTAATTAATTAAAATGGTATAGTAGACGCAGAAATCCAGAATGGACATGTACAGATATGCCCCCATTGACAAATAATGAAATTAACTATGTTGTAGCATGTGAGAAATCAGATTTCCTTTTTAAGACTGACGTTAGCTTAATATTAGAATTTTAAAAATTACTTCTCCATTTTTCATTACTCTTAAGCATTATAAAACGTTTTTCTTAAAAGAGTTTATTGATTTGAACTGTTTTTACCTAAAATACGAAATTATTTCAGGATGAAGATGGATTTCAAGAACTAAATGAGAATGGAAATGCTAAAGATGAAACAATTCAACAGAAACTTTCTTCAAAAGTAGTAAGTGACTCTTTTAAAGAAGATAAGCAGAATATTTGAACATCCTTTGAACTGTGGCTGTGTTGAAAAGTAGTTAGCACAAAGACACCTGGGGCACCCTGGTAGAGAAGAAAACCATGTTTGTACTTAATATTTTTTTCGACACAGCCAGAACAAAGATGCTTGCCTATAAAATTCATAGTTCTGTTACAGATAAAACACCACTAATTAAATCATATCATTTAGCATACAGTCCATTTCTCCTGTTGCTGCCAAACTTTACTGGGGAGTTATTTTGTTTTCAGGCCAAGATCCAGACAAGCGTCACCAATTGCATTAAGCCGTTTGTCTCTCTATAAATAATTTCCCAGGCTGGAAGAATCCCACTGTCAAAGATCCAGTTCAGCTATACTGTAGAACATCCCACATTCTGGATTTTCTTTCTTTATGGTTAGACTTTTGTGGAATCACTAACATGTTTTTGTCTGGTTATTGTAGTTGGATGATTTACCTGAAAACTCACCGATCAATATAGTTCAGACTCCAATTCCCATTACAACATCAGTGCCGAAACGTGCAAAAAGTCAGAAGAAGAAAGCTTTAGCAGCAGCTCTTGCCACAGCTCAAGAATATTCAGAAATAAGTATGGAGCAAAAAAAACTACAGGTATTTATTCATTTTTATGAACAGATGTAACTGGTAGGTTTGGCAGGGGGATGCACATGAGTGACAATCATTGTAAATTGCCACACTTTAATACCATCACAAAAACTAAGTGCTCCATTTGCCTTGCAGGAAGCTTTATCAAAGGCAGCTGGAAAAAAAAATAAAACCCCTGTGCAGCTAGATTTGGGGGATATGTTAGCAGCTCTGGAAAAACAACAACAAGCGATGAAAGCACGGCAGATTACTAATACCAGACCTCTGGCGTATACAGGTGATCTCATTATCTGAGCAATTTGCTATTTGGTGTTTGGTAGTAGTTTCTGAATATTGTTGATGTTAATTGCATCTATCTAGAAAATGCAGAGTCTGCTTACCAGTTCCTCTCCTCTTACCCTCGTAGTTCGCATCCTTGTACTACCCTGTAGTAGCCCACTGTTACCTACTGCAGGCTATCTTAAAAGGAGTGATCTTTTAAAAATATAAACAGGATTATATCACTGTGCTGTTCAGGACCCTCCAGTAGCTCCTGATCTCACTTGGAGTAAAGCTAGAGTCCTAAGGCCAGGTCTTAGCTGATCCTATGATCTTTTTGCCCCCATCGGCATTCTCTCTGATACACACTGCTTTAGCGAGTCAGCCACCTCCTGTTCCACAGGCACACCCAGAATACTCCTAGCTAAGTGTATTCGTGCTTGCTCTGTCTTTTCCCTGAAACTCTCTTTCCTCATACACCAGTATGGTTTGTTCTCTCACATCCTGTAAGGTCTCTGTTCACATGTCAGTTGGTGTACATTATGAAACAGCTAATGCTTTTCTTCTTTAGAGGTTGAAATAACAATCACAAGTAATTTGGCTTTATAACTTTTAAATCGGATAATGGGAAACATAGAAGTTTTGATCAAGGGGTGTGTGGGTGTGTGCACGCATGTGTGGGTACACATGTGTGAGAGAATAAATGATTTGGCTTTCTACTGAAATGGCAATGTATAATTTAGTAAAACTTGTCAAATTTAGAGTTTAGCAGTTCTTATGTGCTCCCTCATTTCTTTGCATAGCCTTTGTTGTTGAGATAGAGGAATAAGGTAAAGGAAAGGGAAAGACACCAACAAAAGCCTGATGTTAAGAGGCAGAATTGGAATATTCTGTTTCTTCTGTTCCTATATAAAGGGTCTGTTGTTTTTAGACAAAAAGATAATTAGCAGTGTATAACTTTAATTCTGTCTGCAAAATGTTTAAATCTGTAGCTAGTTACCTCTGCAGTATAAACCTCAGCTTTACTATTAGAAAATATAATATTGAATGCATACTTTGCTTTTGAGGTGAATGTTGTTGAGTTGGGGTGAGTAGCAGTTACATCTCATTAAAGAGTAAAGGACTATAGCAGTGGAACTTAGTTGCAAGACAGTATGGCCTCTTGGCAACAAACAGGGGTTTTGGAGTTGAGCTGCCTGGGTTTGAATTCTGTTCTTCCATGTATTTCCATGGCAAGTTATTTAACTTCATGTGCTTCATTTTCCTGACAATAAGGGAGAGGTAATGATAGAACCTGATATAGGGTTGTTTTGAAGAGTCAATGAGATGATGCATGTAAAGTGGTTAGAAGAGCCTCTGGGTTATAGTCGGTCAATAAATGTTAACTGATGACTATGGAGAAGAGATTGTTAACCCGTGATAGTTCACATGGCTTTTTTGATTCACTAACCACATGTTGATACATACAGCTGTAGATAGCTGCATGGAAAGCGTGGTGTCAAGGACTGTGTAATTATAGATGAAGGTATTCCTGTGGTCAAAGGTTTATAATCTAGATGAGGAGAAAGACATACACAAATAACTAATAAAGATCAGTGCCTTAGGACATATACCAGCCAAAGTTTTATAAACTTGCAGAAGAGAAGAGTGATTTATGTCAACAGGGAGAAATGGTGAAGACATTAGAAAATTTGGACTGGACTTTGAAGGGAGAGTAGGATTCTTATTAGATGGAAATGAGATTAACCTCTAACTTGCCACCAGTGTTTAAGTTGGAAAGCATTGATTACAAAGAAAGTGACTTTCTTGGGAAGTCCAAGAAAAGAACGAGACTATTGTAGATATATGAAGATTGTGAGGAATTGGTTGTTGTTGTTGTTTCTAACTGATGGAATGTGGAAACAGGTCAAAGATGACTCCATAACTCCAAACACTGCCACTTAAAGGATTATGGTGATAATGATCAAGGATCATGGTGATAATGGTCAAGGATCATGAAACAGTTATTTTGTTGGGAAAAATAGACTCCAGCCCTGTTGTATTTTAAATACTAGTTAGGGAGATTCTCGTGGTTCCTACTTAGCCTGCAGTTATGTATGTCTACTTTAGGTTAAAAATGGGTTGTTTTTGTTTAAGATTTTTTAAAAAATTTATTCATTTGAGACAGTGTGAGTGTGTATGAGTAGGGGAGAGAGTCAGAGGGAGAGGGAGAAGCAAACTCCCCACTGAGTAAGCCTGACATGGGGCTCAATTTGAGGACCCCAGGATCATGTCCTGAGCCAAAGGCAGGCGCTTAACTGACTGAGCCACCCAGGCACCCCCAAAGTCAGTGAGGTTTTTTTTTTTTTAAATATTTTATTTATTTATTTGACAAATCACAAGTAGGCAGAGAGGCAGGCAGAGAGAGAGGAGGAGGAAGCAGGCTCTCTGCTCAGCCTCAATCCCAGGACCCTGAGATCATGACCTGAGCTGAAAGCAGAGGCTTTAACCCACTGAGCCACCCAGGCGCCCAGAAGTCAGTGAGTTTTAAATAGAGGTGAATGTGTAGCTGTGGAAATGCATAATGTCAGAAGAAAGAAATGTTAGGAAAAATATAGTCAGGGATAAAGCCTTGCGGAATGCTCGGACTTAAAAGACAGCAAGAGGAAGAACCAAAAAAAGAGGTCTGAGAAAGAGTTAGAAAAATAGAGTTAATGTCACAGAAGGAAAGGACGGAATTTTGAGAAAGAGGATGTGGTCTCTCGTATCAAATGCTGAAAAAAACTAGAATAGAGAATTAGATTCAGTGATTACAAGCTTGTATGTGATCTTAACAGTAGTGATTGTGAGCATGTGAATAGGGCAGAGGCCAGATTATAATGATCTGGGAAGTGATAATGAGAAAACAGGCTATTTCAGGACCTCTGGGGAGGATGGTAGGATAGGAGGAGCCTAGGCTTACCTCGTTGCTTGGATACAACTAGAGAACATCCACATCAGTATAAATAACTGATAAAGGGGCACCTGGGTGGCTCAGTCATTGGGCATCTGCCTTCTTCTCTGGTCATGATCCGGAAGTGCCGGAATCCAGCCCCCCCATCGGGCTCCATGCTTTGTGGGAAGCCGGCCTCTCTCTCTTCTAGCCCCCCTGCTTGTGTTGCCTCTCTAGCTGTGTTTCTTTCTGTCAAATAAATAAATACAAACTTTATTAAATAAACAAATGAATAACTGATAAAGCAGGCTATTGAGAAGCTTAATAAGGAAGGAAAGGGGAGCGATTGTACCTTAGCTTGAGAGGAAGCCATTCAGGGGAAGGTTTTCGTTGGGTTGTCTGTTTTTGGGTTTTTTTGTTTTTCTTCTATGTACAGGAGATTTTAGCTTCTTCTTCTTCTTTTTTTTTAAGATTTTATTTATTTATTTGACAGAGAGAGAGATCACAAGTAGGCAGAGAGGCAGGCAGAGAGAGAGAGAGAGGAGGAAGCAGGCTCCCCGACGAGCAGAGAGCCCGACATGGGCCTCGATCCCAGGACCCTGAGATCATGACCTGAGCCGAAGGCAGAAGCACCAACCCACTGAGCCACCCAGGCGCCCAGATTTTAGCTGCTTATTGGGAGTTAGGGAAACCGGGGTCAAGGAGGATCTTAAAAGATACAAGGGGAAAGGGACAAAGCAAAATCCTTGAGGAGTTAATCCCAAAGTGGGATTAAGAGGAGAGGCAGTGATAAACCCTGAGTAGGAATTTGGATGCCTACTGCCTCCTCTCAGGTGGCTTACACGTTTATAGCAGATAGCAGCTCTTAGGGAAGTAGCAGAAAAGTTTTTTTGCTGCTGGAGTGAGAGGATTGCGATTAGTCTTTGGACTGGTTAAAAGATTGGGGTAGCCACTAGAGGGTGGAGGGTATCAATCAGGTGTAAAAGAACTGCTAAGAGTGCAGCCAAAGAGGAAAATCATTCTTCACTGGCAGGCTGAAATGAGGAGAGGAGTGACAGACTATATGTTTTATATAAGGGTGATTCTTAGGTAAGATTGAGTAGGAATAAGGAGAGGTGCAGAATTTTGAAACAGCAGAGGAATAGTGGTACTGCTTGGAGACCAGTTGCAAGGAATTGCATGCTTGATGGTTGCTGTGGTGGAGTAGAATTAATAAGTTATTTGTCCCTGGTTTGGATTGTTAAATTAGTTAGTTACCTTGGTTTTGTCATCTGTATCTTACGGAGGCTAAATGGATGCATAAAAGCTGTACTTGACACTGCATGGCCCTGTACTACTCCTATTACAATGTCTGTTTTTCCCACAAGAAGAGGATTTTCTTGTAGATTTATCATTAGAAATTTCATAGTACGTGGTGTTGGTCATAATAGTAAAACTAATGTTCTTGTTTGTTTTTAGTGGTTACCGCAGCTTCTTTTCATACTAAAGATTCTACTAACAGAAAACCTTTAACCAAAAGTCAGCCCTGCTTGACATCATTTAATTCTTTGGACATTACTTCCTCTAAAGCAAAGAAAGGAAAAGAGAAGGAAATTGCAAAACTAAAACGGCCCACAGCACTTAAAAAGGTAAACCAAAATCTGCGGATGTTTATCTTAGAAGAGAAATAAGGATTTAAATCTGTTTTGCAAAAGTAGTTTGTGGAGGTTTTAGCCAACAGGTTATTGTGAAGTAGTCTGTACATCTTTTGTGATGACTAGTTAATTGGAGGTTGGGGATATCATCAGCATCACGATTATCTTTGTGTATTGAACAGGGCCCTGGAGGATAAATTCTTTCTGTAAGGTTAAAAAAAAAAAATTAAACATTTAGCATCCCAAACATTGAACCGTAGGAATCAGAAGCCCTGGATTCTGGTACTAACTTGCATAGTTTTCAGGCAAAACTTTCTTACCCTATCTTCTTCATCTGTAGGTTGAGGTAATACCTGCTTTATTTAATTCAGTATTATTAGGAGCAGAATGAGATAATCCATGCCCAAATAATTGAAAACTACAAAGTGTAAATCTAATTGTATGACCTGGTTTCCACACTTTTTATTTTATCCATTTTTGTGGAAACTCTAGTTTGTCAATCAGGATTTAAAGAGGGAAGCAGATGTGGTTTGATAGCTGTAGCATTATATAGCAAAATTGCCTTCCTTTATTTTGGATATAGTCCTTCTTTCAACTACAGTGTCTAAAATTAACACTTACTTTTTTGCCAGTCAGTTTCTTTGTAGCCAGCTAAACATGTAGCCAACCAAACTCATGTCCATTTGTAAGTGAACTTTATCTGTGTAGTAGTGAACATTTTCATCATTCAATACATAAAGTGTGATCAGTAATTAAAGACTGATAATGATTTTTAGGTTATTTTGAAAGAAAGAGAGGAAAAAAAGGGTCGCTTAACTGTGGACCACAACCTTTTGGGATCTGAGGAACCAATAGAAATGCATTTAGATTTTATTGATGATTTACCACAGGAGACTGTTTCCCAGGAAGGTAAGATCACCCCTTTCTCCCTTGTCATGGAATGGTCCAGAGTATTTTAATCGATAAGCCATCACTAGTTATTACCCTTATTGCAGGATATGCTCCATATTTATCTACATTTCTTTATTTTTGAGAGTGGTTTCTTTTGAAGATGCTTTTGTAGGGAGATATTTAAAAGGAGGGAGGGACAGGTGTTATGTAACATGTCTGACATTTTTAAGGCTTAAGGCTTGGATTTGTTGTAAATACTAATAATTATGGTCTCGTCACGCATCCTCTGTAACTCATAGTTCTTTTCATTTTGTCTTCTTTTGTATCTAGAACACTGCTCGCTATTTTCTTCACAGGACTATTCATTGGATTATTTTTGTTGATTTTCTTTCTTGCTTTCATGAATTAATACATATACCATAGTGACTGAATAGAGAATTACAAAGCCTCTTGTAGTACAGAATTCAGTTGGTCAGTAAATTTCCAACCCATACGGTAGCTGTCACATATGATTTTAGATTACATGTTCTTTCTGATACTTTAACTACCGTGGAAGAGAGATTTTAAGAGATACCTGGCTAGGTCCCTTTTTCTGCTGCTGTATGTGTATTCCTTTCTGCAACACATTTAAATCTCTTTTACATGTATTAAGTGGCAGTGTTCCATTGTGTTTAGTAAAGAGTTTGCTTCTAAAGATTGTTCAGCTAGGACATATTTGGTTAGGATTCCCCTTTACTCTCAATTAAATACCCTTTCCTTTGTATTTAGGTTTATCCACTCATTCAAAAATGGATAAATTCAGCATTCATTCAGGTGTTTATTGAACGCCTGTCATGTGTACTTTCGTAACTGGGTTGGGGGTCAGAAGGTCAAGCAATATAATAAAGAGTTGATTGGTTGTGCTACAAAAAAAACTTATCATCCAGTAGGAAGTCAAGAAGATACACGTGTAACTTTGCTAACCAGTGGATTGAATACAAATAATAACTCATTTCCTGAGTTTAGCTGTTTAGGAAAGAAGCAACAAATGAAGGAAGCAGTCAAGTCAGGAGATGGTATCTAAGTAATGAGGCTGCCTGAGCACAGAAGCAAAGACCAAATGAGAGAGAAACTGGGGTGGTATCTGAAGAAATTACGAAGGGTGTGGAGAGAATGAGTGAGGTAGAATTCATCATTGCCAGCAGCAGTGGGAATTTTGAGACAGTTAAGTGAAAAAATAGAGATCAAGGAGGTGGGTAATATGATCTGGAAAGAGGTTCAGAAATTATCTTTGTTCTTCAATTTAAATCCTCTAGAATATATGTTTTACATCACTTGACTTTCTCACATCTCTTATGTGGAGACTTATAGACTGTGCTTGTTTTTTAAGAGTATATTTTAATTAAGAGATTGTCATTTCTGTAGACTATGAGAGATGTTTGTGATATAAATAATACCCAACTTGTTAACTTCTGGAGAATTTGAAAGTTATACGAAAGACAGCTGCTATTTTAAGTAATGTTGAATTTGAAAGTTATACAAAAGACAACTGCTATTTTAAGTAATATATAGTTTTTCAGCATTTGAAATTTCTAAATTTTCTCCCCTCACCCCACATCTCCACAGATACTGGACTGAGCATGCCCAGCGATACTTCGCTTTCTCCAGCAAGTCAGAACTCTCCATACTGTATGACTCCTGTGTCACAAGGCTCTCCGGCTAGTTCTGGGATAGGCAGTCCGATGGCATCTTCGACAATAACCAAAATCCACAGCAAAAGATTTAGAGAGTAAGTTTTAGTCTCATTATTGAGGTTGAATAGTTTAACTATCTTGATTGTAGCTCTGAATGCGATATTGTCATTACATGGTGGGTTGAGCATACAAAACTTCAAAGATACTTAAGTTTTTAAAAATTTTTTCTAGTTTTATTTAAAGCATTTGGCTTCTGTCAGCTATCAGTGTTCATGTGAAAATGCTTTGCCAGTAAATATATTCTTTTTATATCAGATAATGTAAATAAACCTGGAAATTTCACTTTACATTCTTCCTACATGCACACTGCCTTAATATGGGATTTTTCCTCCTCAAATGCTTTTGCTTTTTTGTTTATATTGGTCTTTCCAAAAAAAAAATTCTCTAACCAATTAAAAACAAGTTTCTAAGACCCTGTTACATAAAGTGAACCTATTACCTAAAGCTGTTTGTTTTTAAGTGCATATTTCTAAGTTTTAAAATGCTTATCAGTGAAAAATTTTGAGCTAGTAGTTATTGCTATGAAGAATTTTAGGATTTTAACATTTGTGCAGATGTTATATTTAAAAATGACATATGAGGGGTGCCTGGGTGGCTCAGTCATTAACTGTCTGCCTTTAGCTCAGGTATGAGCCCAGAGTCCCGGGATCAAGCCCCACATCAGGCTCTCTGCTCGGTGGGAAGCCTGCTTCTCCCTCTCCCACTCCCCCCTGCTTGTGTTACCTCTCTAGTTGTGTTTCTCTCTGTCAAATAAATAAATGAAAATCTTAAATAAATAAATAAACAAACAAACAAATAAATAAATAAAATACAAATGATATATGAAAGAACACCAGGGTGAAAGTAAAATTAGTATGAATCCTTTTTTTTTAGCTTGAAGTGTAGTGATATACAATATATTAGTTTTAGGTATACTACATAGTGATTTAACATTCATATACATTATGAAATGATCATCATATTAAGTTTTAGTTACCACCTGTCACCATGCAAAGTTATTAAATATTTTTGACTCCTTTATTTTATAACTGGAAGTTTGTACCTCTTAATCCCCTTCACCTGTTTCACCTGTAACCTCACTCCCTTCCTATCTGGCAGCCATCATTTTGTTCTATTTATGAGTCTGTTTCTGTTTTGTTCATTTTTTTGTTTTTTAGATTCCACATATAAATGAAATCATACAATACTTGTTTTTCCCTGATTTATTTCATTTAGCGTAATACCCTCTGGGTCCATCCATGTTGTTGCACATGTCAAGCTTTGATTCTTTTTTATGGCTGAGTAATATGCCACACACAATATATTACGTTCCACACAGAGCCACACCCCCATCTTCTTTATCATTTATCTGTGGACATTTAGGTTGCTTGCATGTCTTGGTTTATTATACACAATGCTGTAGTGGACATAGTGGTGCATAGACCTTTTTGAATTCATGTTTTTATTTTCTTCAGGTAAATACCAGGAAATGGAATCGCTAGATTGTATGGTAGTTCAGTTTTCTATGTTTGAGGGACTTCTATAGTGTTTTCATAGTGGTTACCCCAGTTTACATTCCCTTGAGTAGTACATGAGGGTTCCCTTTTCTCCATGTCCTTGTCAACACTTCTTGTCTTTTTGATTCTAGCAATTCTGACAGGTGGGAGGAGATAGGTCATTTTTATCTCATGGTTTTGATTTGTATTTCCCTAAAGATTAGCGATGTCAAACATGTTTTCATGTGTCTGTTGGCCCTCTGTATGACTTTTCTAGAATGTCTGTTCAGGGCTCTGCCCACTTTCTAGTCAGATTATTTGGGGTTTTTTGGTGTTGAGTTGTAGGAGTCCTTACATGTATTCTGGGTATTAACCTCTCATTTGTTTTGTTTTGTTTTGTTTTTTGTTTGGATATTAACCTCTTTTCTAACATGTCATTTGAAAATATCTTCTTCCATTCAGTAGGTTGTCTTTTGCCTTACTGATGGTTTCCTTTGTTGTGTAAAAGCTTTTTAGTTTGATGAAGTTTTATCAAAAAATTTTTTCATTTTGCTCATTTTGGCTTTGTTGCTCTTGCCCGAGGGGACAGATCCGGAAAAAATATTGTTAAGACTGATGGCCGGGAATTTACAAATGTTGTTTTCTCGTTGGTTCAGGTCTTACATTTAGGTCTTTAATCCATTTTGAGATTATTTTGTGTATGATGTAAGAAAGCGGTTCCATTTCGTTGTTTTGCATGTAGCTGTCCAGTGTGCTCAGCACCGTTTATTGAAGAAACAGTCTTTTGCCCATTGCATATTCCTGCATTTTTATCTAAGATTGACTGACCATTAAGTGTGGGTTTATTTCTGGGCTTTTTATTCTGGTCTACTGATCTCTGTTTTTGTGCCCTGTACTGCACTGTTTTGATTACTATAGCTATGCAGAATAGTTTTAAATCTGGGCATGTACCTCCTGCTTTGTTTTTTTCTCTTTCAAAGAGAAATCTTTCAAAGATTGCTTTGGCTATTTGGGTCTTTTGTGATTGCCTACAAATTTTAGGATTCTTTGTTCTAGTCCTGTGGAAAATGCTATTTTGATAGGGATTGCATTAAATCTGTAAATTCCTTTATATGGTGTGGACATTTAACAACATTACTTCTTCCAGTCCATGAGCACAGTGTATCTTTCAATTAATGTCATTTTCAGTTTCTTTCATCAATGTCTTTTAGTTTTCAGAGTACAGTTTTTACACTTCTGTGGTTAAGTTTATTTCTAGGTAGTCCTAGATACTTTATTCTTTTTGATGTAATTGTAAATGGGATTGTTCTCTTAAGTTCTCTTTTTGCTAGTTTGTAATTGTATAGAGGTGCAACAGATTTTGTGTATTAATTTTGTATCCTATAGCTTTACTGAGTGAGTTTGTTTGTTTGTTTGTTTATTTATTTATTTATTTATTTTAAAGATTTCATTTATTTATTTGACAGAGAGAAACACAGCAAGAGAGGGAACACAAGCGGGGGAAGTGAGAGGGGGAAGCAGGCCTCCTGCCCAATGGAGGGCTTGATCCCAGAACTCCCGAGATCACGACCTGAGTCGAAGGCAGGCGCCCCCTGAGTTAATTTGTTAGTTCTCATTGTTTTCTGGTGTAATCCTTAGTGTTTTCTACACACAATATTGTTTCCTCTGCACAGTGACAGTTTCACTTCTTCCTGACCAACTTGGATGCCTTTTATTTCTTTTTCTTTTCTGATTGGTATGGCTAAGATTTCTGGTACTGTGCTGTATAAAGGTGGCAAGGCTGAGCGTCTTTGTCTTGTTCGTGATTTTAGAGAAAAAGCTTTCAGCTTTTCACTGTTGAGTATGGTATTAACTGTGGTTTTGTTAAATATGGCCTTTATTATGTTGAGGCATGTTCCCTGTGTACTTACTTCGTTGAGAGTTTTTATGATAATGAATGTTGAATTTTGTCAAATGTTTTTTCAGCATTTTTTTGAGAAAATAATTTGATTTTTGTCCTTCATTTTGTTAATATGTATGATGGTTGATTTGTGGATATTGAATTATCTCTGCATCCCTGGAATAAATGCCATTTTGATCATGGTGTGTGATTCGTTTAGCATATTACTGAATTTGGCCTGCCAATATTTTGGTGAGGATTTTTGCATCTATGTTCATTAGGAATATTGGCCTATAACTTTCTTTTTTTTTTATAGTGTCTTTGTCGGGTTTTAGTATCAGGATCTCATAGAATGAATTTGGAAGTGTTCCTTACTCTTATTTTTTGGAATAGTTTGAGAAGAATAGGTATTAACTCTTCTTTAAATTTGTATAGAGAGGCACCTGAGTCACTCAGTTGGTTAAGCGTGTGCCTTTGGCTCAGGTCATGTTCCCAGGGTTCTGGGATCGACCCCTGCGTCGGTCTCCCTGCTCAGTGTTCTCTCTCTGCCTCTCCTGCCCAGCTTGTGCTCTCTCTCTCTCCTCTCTCTTTCTCTCTCTCTCTTTCTCAAATACATAAAATCTTTAAAAAGAAATTTTAAAAATATGAATGTATGATAGAATTCATCTTTGAAGCTGTCTGGTCCTGGACTTTTGGTGGGATTTTTTGGATTATTGGTTCTATTTTTTACTAGTAAAACAGTGTTCAGACTTCCTTCCTTCCTTCCTTCCTTTCTTTCTTTCTTTCTTTCTTTCTTTCTTTCTTTCTTTTTCAGACTTTCTATTTGTTAGTGATTCAGTTTTGGAAGATTGTGTGTTTCTAAGAACTTAACCATTTCTTCTCAGTTTATTGACGTATAATTTTTCATAGTAGTCTTTTATGGTTCTTTGTATTTCTGTGGTATCAGTTGTAATTTCTCTTTTATTTCTGATTTTGTTTCTATGGCCCCCCTTTTTTCCTTGATGAGTCTGGTTTAAAGGTTTATCATTGTCCTTTTTTAAAAATCTATTGTTTTATTGAAGTATAGTTGACACACAATATTACATTAGTTTCGGGTATATAACAAGTCTGCATGTTATATTTACCACAGCTATAGCTGCCATCTGTCACCATACAGTGCTATTACAATACTGTTGATTGTATTTCTATGTCGTATCTTTTATCTCTGTGATTTATTCATTCCATTACTGAAAGGAGGTATCTCTCCTCCTCTTCACCCATTGTGCCCATATTCCCACCCTTTACCCCTTGGTGTATCCATCAGTTCATTCTTAGTATTTATGGTGCTGTTCTTTTTTTTTTATTATTATTATTTGTTCACTTGTTTTTTGGATTCCACATGTAAGTGAAATTATATGGTAGTTTTTCTCTGTCTGACTTACTTAGCATAATACCATCTAGTTCCATATAAATATTATTTATCTTCTCAGAGTATGGTTCTTGGTTTCATTGGTCTTTTTCTTATTTCTTTTTCAGTCTCTATTTTATTTAGTTCCTTTCTGATATTTATTATTTACTTCCTTCTGCTCAATTTGGGCCTTGTTTGTTCATCTTTTTTTATGTGTAAGGTTAGATTGTTTATTGGAGATTTTTCTTGTTTCCTTGAGTAAGCCTGCCTTCATCGCTATGAACTTCTGTCTTAGAACTGTTTTTGCTCTGTCCCACAGATTTTGTAAGTTCTGTTTTTATTTTCATTTGTCTCAAGATATTTTTTAGTTTCTTTGATTTCTTTGATCCATTGGTTATTTATTTGCATTTGTTTGGCCTCCTCATGTTTGTATTTTTTCCAGTTTTTTTTTCCCCTTATAATTGATTTCTAGTTTCATCCCATTGTAGTTAAAAAGATGCTTGGTATGATTTCAGTCTTCTTAAATGTATTGAAACTTGTTTTGTGGCCTAACATGTGATCCACTCTCGAGAAGGTTCCATGTGTACTTGAAAGGAATGTGTTTTCTTCTACGTCAGTTGGAAGTGTTCTTTATATTTGTATTATGTCTATCTTTCTAATCTGTTGTTTAAGTCCACTATTTCTTTACTGATTTTCTTTTTAGATGACCTCTCTTGATGTAGCTTGGGTGTTACTATGTTACTATCAGTTTCTACTTTTGTGTCTGTAAATATTTGATTTATATACTTAGTGCTCCTGTGTTGGATACATAGATATTTACGATTATTACATCCTCTTGTTAGATTGATCCCTTTGTCATTATTGCACGTACTTCTTTGTCTCTTGTATAGTCTTTGTTTTAAAGTCCATTTTTTCTGATAGAACTGTTCCTACCCCCGCCTTTTTGTTTCTGTGTGCATGGAATATCTTTTTTCATCTCCTCACTTCCAGTCGGTATGTGTCTTAGGTCTGAATTTAGCCTTTTTTTTTTTTTTAAAGATTTTATTTATTTGACAGAGAGAAACACAGCCAGAGAGGGAACACAAGCAGGGGGAGTGAGAGAGGGAGAAGCAGGCTTCCCGCCAAGCAGGGAGCCCAATGTGGGGCTCTATTCCGGGTCTCTGGGATCATGACCTGAGCTAAAGGCAGTCGCTTAACCAACTGAGTCACCCAGGCACCCCGCCCCCCCCTTGTTTTTCTTTTTTCTCTCTCTTTTTTTTTTTTTTTTTTTTTTTTAGAGATACAGAGCGAAAGCACATGAATGGTGGGTGTGTGGGTGTGTGGTGGGGAAGAAAAGAGAATCTTAAACTCCATGCCCGGCACAGAGCCTGATGCAAGGCTTGATCTTTTGACCCTGAGATCAGGACCTCAGCTGAAATCAAGAGTTGGATGCTTAATTGACTGAGCTACCTAGGTGCCAGTTGAGTCTCTGATAAGCAGCATATTGATGGGTCTTGATTTTTTTATCCGTTCAACCGTCCTGAGTTTTTGCTTGTAGTATTTTTTCCATTTACACTGAAAGTAATTATTGGTAGGTATTTAGTTATTGCCATTTTTTTGTTTTCTGTTTTTGTAGTTCTCTGGGTTTTTTTTTTCCCTCTTGATCTCTTACTTTGGGATTTGATGGCTTTTGTATTATGTTTGGATTCCTTTCTCTTTATTTCCTGTGTATCTGTTGTAGGTTTTTGGTTTGTTTATCATGAATTTCATGTATAATATCCTATGTATGTAAATTTATTTCAGTTGGTGATTTCTTAAATTCAGACACATTCTAAAAGTGCTACATTTTCTCCATCCTGCAGTGTTTTATGTTTTGATATCCTTTTTTACATCTTCATATCCCTTAAAATATTGTAGACATCATTGATTTTACTATTTTTGTTTTTAACCTTCATACTAACTTTATAAGTGGTTGAACTATACTACATTTGCAATATGTTTATTTTTACCAGTGAGATTTTTTTCTTTTATAATTTTCTTTTAGTTGTGGCTTCTTATCTTCCACTTAAAGGAGTCCCTTTAGCATTTCTTAGAAGGACAGTTTAGTGTTGATGAGCTCCTTTAACTTTTCTCTTTAAACTCTTCATCTCTTCTTCAGTTCTGAATAATGATCTTCCCAAGTAAATTTTTTGGTTGTAGGTTTTTTCCTTTCAGCACTTTGAGTCTATGTTGCCATTCTCTTCTGCCTGCAAAGTTTCTAAGGAAAGATCAGATAATTTTATGTATATTCTCTTGCACATAAGTAGTTGCTTTTCTCTTATTGCTTCTAAGATTATCTCCTGATCTTTAATTTTTGATTTCTTAGTTATTACATTTCTTAGTGTAGATCTGTTAGGGTTAATCTTTTTTTTGGCTTCCTGTGCTTTCTGGACCTGGATGTCTGTTTTCTTCCCTGGTTTAGGGAAGTTTTCTGCCAATATTTCCTCAAATAAGCTTTCTACTTCTTTGTCTCTTTTTTCCCCTTATGGTATCCCTATCATGTAAATGTTAGTCTGCTTGATGTTACCTCAGAGGTCTCCAGAACTATCCTCATTTTTAAAAATTATTTTGTTTCCTTGATCTTCAACTTGGGTGACTCTCACTACCCTGTGTACCAGAACACTGATCAATCTTCTGCTTATCTAATATGCTTTTGATTCCCTCCGGTATATTATTTTATCTTCTGCTCTGATGGGTTCTTTTTTTTTTTTTTTTAAAGATTTTATTTATGGGGCACCTGGGTGGCTCAGTTGGTTAAGCGACTGCCTTTGGCTCAGGTCATGATCCTGGAGACCCGGGATCGAGTCCCATATCGGGCTCCCTGCTCGGTGGGAAGCCTGCTTCTCCCTCTCTCGCTCCTCCTGCTTGTGTTCCCTCTCTGGCTGTGTTTCTCTCTGTCAAATAAATAAAATCTTAAAAAAAAAAAAAAGATTTTATTTATGTATTTGACAGAGAGAGAGATCACAAGTAGGCAGAGAGGCAGGCAGAGAGAGGAGGAAGCAGGCTCCCTGCTGAGCAGAGAGCCCGATGTGGGCCTCGACCCCAGGACCCTGAGATCATGACCTGAGCCGAAGGCAGAGGCTTTTTAACCAACTGAGCCACCCAGGTGCCCTGATGGGTTCTTTTTGATAGTTTGTATGTTTGAAGTTCTCCCTGTGTTCATTCTGCTTGACTTTGTTAAACATCTTTATGACCATTACTTTGAACTCTTTTTTTCTTTTTTAAATTAACATATAATGTACTATTTTTTTCAGGGTACAGGTCTATGAATCATCAGTCTTAGACAGTTCACAGCACTCACCATAGCACTTACCCTCTCCAGTGCCCATCACCGAGCCTCCCCATCCCTCCCTCAGCAACTCTCAGTTTGTTTCCTGAGATTAAGAGTCTCTTATGGTTTGTCTCCCTCCCCGGTCCCATCATTTTTCCCTCCCTTCCCCCACAACCGCCAACCCTGCCTCTTAAATTCCTCATATAAGAAAGATCATATGACAGTTGCCTTTCTCTGATTGACTTATTTTGCTTAGCATAATACCCTTTAGTTCCATCCATGTTGTTGTAAATGGAAGGCTTTCATTTTTGATGGCTGCATAGTCTTCCATTGTACATATATCCCACATCTTCTTTATCCATTCATCTGTTGATGGACATCTAGGCTCTTTCATAGTTTGGCTACTGTGGACATTGCTGCTATAAACATTGAGGTATATGTGCCCCTTCGGATCACTACATTTGTCTCATTAGGGTAAATACCCAGTAGTGCAGTTGCTGGGTCACAGGGTGGCTCTATTTTCAACTTTTTGAGGAACCTCCATACTGTTTTCCAGAGAGGCTGCACCAGCTTGCATTCCCACCAACAGTGTAGGAGGGTTCCCCTTTCTCCTTATCCTCGCCAACATCTGTCATTTCCTGACTTGTTAACTGTAGCCATTCTGACCGGTGTG
>PITA01023599.1:0-27833 GCA_004023965.1 Spilogale gracilis
AAGGAAGGAAGGAAGGAAGGAAGGAAGGAAGGAAGAAAAAGAAAGATCCCTTTCAAAATTTGACTGCTCATTGACAATGCCCTAGTCACCTAAGAGTTCTGATACATACATGAAGAATAATGTTGTTTTCATGGCTGGTAACACAGCATCCATTCTGTAGACCATGGATTGAAGAGTAATTTCAACTTTCAAGTCTTTTATTTAAAAAATATATATATTTCATAAGGCTCTAGCTACCATAGACAGCTATATCCGTCCATGATGGTCAGGGACAAATTCAATTGAAAATCTTCTGGCAAGTGACATCATCCTAGATGCTATTACAAGCACCAATCATCCCTAGAAAGAGGTAAAAATACCACCATTAATGGGAATTTTGAAGAAGTCAATTCCAACCCTCACGGATTGAGGGATCCAGGACCTTCAGTAGAGGAAGCAACTGAAAATGTGGTGGAAATAGCAAGAGAACTAGGGATAGAAGTGGAGCCTGAAAATGCAACTGAATTGCTGCAATCTCATGATAGAACTAATGCATAAGGAGTTTCTTCTTATGGATGAGCAAAGAAAGCAGTTTCTTGAGATGGGATTTACTCCTGGTAAAGAAGCTGTGAAGACTGCTGAAATAACAACAAAACATTTGGAATATTACATACACTTAGGTGATAAAGCAGCAGCAGGGTTTGAGAGGACTGACTCTGATTTTCAAAGTTCCACTATGGGTAAAATGTTATCAAATAGCATCCCCTGCTCCAGATAAGTCACTTTTGATAGGAAGAGTCTATCAGTATACCAAAATTCATTAAAGTCTTATTTTAAGAAATTGCTATTGCCACCTGAACCTTCAGCAACAGCCATCCTGTTCAGTCAGCAGCCATCACTATCAAGCCAAAACCCCCCACAGGAAAAAAAAGAATACACACACACACACACACACACACACACACACACACACACACCCGGCTCATTGTAAACTCAGATGATGGTTTTCTAGAAATAAAGCATTTTTTTTTTTAAAGATGTTATTTATTTGACAGACAGAAACACAGCCAGAGAGGGAACACAAGCAGGGGGAGTGAGAAAGGGAATAGCAGGCTTCCTGCCGAGCAGGGAGCCCAATGTGGGAGTTGATCCCAGGGCTCCAGGATCATGACCTGAGCTGAAGGCAGTCACTCAACCAACTGAGCCACCCAGGCGCCCCTAGAAATAAAGTATTTTTAATTAATGTAAGTGCATTGTTTTTTTTAGAGATGATGCTATTGCACACTTAATAGACTATAGTATGATGTGAACATAATTTTATATGCACTAAGAAAATAAAAAAGTCATTTGACTCACTTTATTGCAATATTTGCTTTATTGCATTGGTCTGAAACTGAACTCATATCTTCAAGGTATGGTCTGTAGTGCCTTTACTGACCTACTAGTAATTAGAGCAAAAAGGCATTTAAACATGCCCTTTTTTCCCTGAGTATGCATGACCTATGATGATATCTTGGAGATAATTTCTATTTTCTTAATGAAGAAAGTTGAGAATTAACTAAGCTAATTAATTAAGTTCGCTAGTCATTACTTTTGTGATTATCTTCCTTCGTTCCTCATTTAGGATTATGGATTTAGCAAATAAAAATCAAGGACACTCAGTTAAATCTAAATTTCAGATGATTTTTTATATAAAGAAATTTCATGCAATACTTGGAACATATTCCCACTAAAAATTATTTTTTGTTAATCTGAAATGCAGATTCAATGAGACATCCTCTATTTTATCTAATCTTAGCACAGTTTTACATGGATAATTACTACTAGCATTTGTTTAGATACTTCTCTTCTATAAATAAACTAAGAGAAAGTAGCCTCTCAATCATAATTGTTTTAGAAACTGACAGAGTAATACAATATTTTAAAATTTATTTAAAACTATAATTTGCCCACAGGCTTCATGCCAACCCTGGACTTTTCCAGGCACAGTGAAGGCTGCTAGTTTTCATCCTTAATGCCTAATAAGCCATATCTTTTATTAATACATCAGCTAATGATGTGCAAAAACATGGCTTCTTCCTTTAAACAAGATTGTTTAAATCTGCTTAATAGCTTTTTAAACTTTACACTAAGCTATTAACTCAGGAAGTACTTACAGAGTAAGTGCTAAAATGGTACATAGTGAAGTTTAATTGAAGAATAATCAAATCAGTTCAATCTAGCACTCTATGGGTGTAACACCAAAGATTTTACTTTCTTGTCATAGAGAAAAAAAAAGTCTTCAAGGATTTGGAAAATCCCATGATTTAAACTGCATTTCTCATCACATATTTCAAAGTTATTTTATTACAATGATGACTCATGAGACTATGAATATCACCAGGACAAGAAAATAGTTTCAAGGAATGCTACAAATTCTCTAGCACAGTGAAAAACACAGCACAGCAATGTTTAAAATGACATAACACATGATTTTCAATTTAAACAATTTTAAAACTTTAATTCATTACAGTCAAATACTTGAGTTTACTTTATCTTTCTTCAGAAAGGTGAAATCACAGCAGGATACAGAACAATGGACATGGTGCTGGGTCAGAGTTAGAAGGAGGGAAAACTACAGGGAAATAGATGGACAAAGGAGCAATGGCAAAATTTATGATGACCTGTAACTTAGTATGTATGTCATGTGAAGTATAAAGAGAGTTTAAGATGTCACACATAACTCATTTAGCAAATTATTCTCTAAGAAATGCTTGCTTAATGTAACAATCCCATAATCTGTCTAATCTCTAAATTCCCTAATGCATTTGGTCTTCTGAGACCAGTTAAAAGGAGCGTGAAAAGTAAACCATCAAAAGTCAAAACATAGACTTGGATTGAAATTGCCCCAGCAAAGGATCCTGTCACAGTTGTTATTCGGATTGTTCCTATAACTTCCCCTAACCTTACACTCAATGAAACCACACTGGGTTCCTAGAAAGACAAAAGCAGGCAAACAATCAAAAGCAAAACCAAACACACACACACACACACACACACAATAACATTAAAAACTTGAAGGAACTGTTTTAACACAATAAGCTGCCAGCAGCAGAAAATATAGTTTGGGGTCCACCGTAGCAACAGACAGGACTGTTGGAGAAAAAGACTGCTCATTTTTAAGTAAGAGTAATCGGTGTTTCTGTTATAATAATCACATCTGAAAATACCCTGCTGTTTTTGGCACAGAGTCCTAGTTCTTGCAGAGGAGAGAAGTTTCCGAGAGGTTCAGCTTTGCTACAGAATGACCGTCCAGCACTGACATGACATCCGACTGGCATCAGTCCCAGGGGCAGCAGCAATATTGGAAGAGATCTGCACCTTCACAGGAATTCCTGGCTCTCCAGGATTTCTGAAGCCTCAGCATCTAAACATCATCTCAGAGGGTCAAAGCTGAATCCAGAAAATGAATGAATAAAGTGGAAATGAAAAATACCACATGTATTCCTAAGCATATGTTGAGAGTCTGTCAGTAATAAGGTGACTTTATTTATTTATTTATTTATTTATTTATTTATTTATTTATTTATTTATTTATTTATTTTAAAGATTTTATTTATTTGACAGAGAGAAACACAGCCAGAGAGGGAACACAAGCAAGGGGAGTGAGCGAGGGAGAAGCAGGTTTCCTGCCGAGCAGGGAGCCCGATGTGGGACTCGATCCCCGGTCTCCGGGATCATGACCTGAGCCGAAGGCAGTCGCTCAACCAACTGAGCCACCCAGACGCCCCAATAAGGTGACTTTAAAAAGCTAAATATTCCTTAAAAACAATTGAGGAACCAAAAGAGGAATACTGTTTCTTCAACTATTATTCTATCCTTCCATTTTTTTTTTTTAACTCCCAGGCTGGACTCCATAGAAAACACAAATTATATGAGACAAACTATTTCTAAAAAATGTTTGTATCTATTAGATCAAGGCTCTAAGATTTTAAGAATGCACATGTTCCTACAAAGGCATTTTATAAAACTGTAACAGCTAGATAGCAACATTTCATCTTAATTTTTTATTTACTCTTTAATATGTAAATATATAGACTAATAGACTTATATATTAATATAATAGATTTCTTCATAAAATATTACACTGACAAAAATACAGTTGCGCTCTTCCAACATAAGCTTCCTTAAATGACTGTGTGGTAGTTTATATAAAACAGAACTACTACTAAGTCCTATTTTCAACTGTCTAAAAGTTTGCATAATGTCTCCAACTGTACATAGAAATAAGAAGTACAATTCTTATTTCTGTTATTTTGGATAACATAAATAAAATATGTTAGATATCTCATTTCTTTTTTCTCTCTCTCTCTTTTTTAAAGATTTTATTTATTTATTTGACAGAGAAAAATACAGCTAGTGAGGGAACCCAGGCAGTGGGAATGAGAGAGGGAGAAGCAGGCTTCCCACCAAGCTGGAGCCCAATGTGGGGCTCGATCCTGGGACTGTAGGATCATGACCTGAGCCCAAGGCAGACACTTAATGATTGAGCCACACAGGCACCCCTCTTTTTTTCTCTTGAGGGTTATATCACTGGGTAATATTTAAGAATTAAGAAACCTTCTTTATGAAAATTTTGACAGGATTTAACAAAGAAAGGATTTTAGTATTTATGGATTTTATTGAGTCCAACTAATAAGTGACAAAACTTCCTTTAACTTCTCACTAGAGTTCTTATTTACAACTTAAATAAATCTATGATTCTCAGATGGTCTATAGTAAAGAATAACTTTTTTAAAACTTCAATCTGCCACACATCAATGTTTTGGAAAACACAATATAAATCAATTCTAGAAATAAAACTAAAACCAAAAATATACAAAATGGAAGCCCCTGGGTTTTTTTGTTAGATTCAATAGAAAATTATTCTATCAAATATCTATAAGTGTGTCTAAATACCTTACTTTTAATTTCTATACTTACTTCGTACTAACAACATACATTTTGTGGGTCACACTTTGAGAAGCATTGGATTAAATGACCCAATATATACTGACTTTGGGAATTCTCACAATAATAAGATATAGAGAAATTTAACCATTTGAAACATCCCTTACTTCCATATGTTTTTCTTTTTGAGTCTGTGTGTGTTCTCACACAAATTAACTGAAACCAAATGAGTCAGTCGTTCATGTGAGATCTTTAAAAACCCAGTCAATTTTGAAGTTTGCCTCATAGAATACTACTATTGCTCCCACCACTTGAGACATTTTGTTAAATTGAATTTGTGAGTATGGTTCAGAAGAGTCTTACTATACATCATTTGCTCCTTTGTGTTTGACAGTATGTAGGACACACCTGATGATCAATGTGTAAGTGCTGAGTAACTGAAACAACCCAAATAAAATTCAAGAAAAGAGGAAATTATAAATTGTCTCCATTGAAAAAGATGACATGAAAATATTCTTTGGGGTAAAAAGGGAAGACACACCTTGTCTTTCACAAAAATATGTGCTCTGGACAATTAGATTGCAAATATATACCCTGTCATTGCAAATTAGTAAATTATTTTTAATTAAGTTACTGTCTAAAGATCAGTTTGAAATGTTTATGATTTATATAATCAGTCTAAGACTAGTGATTTTATTTTTTCTGTCATTTCTAATAGTGTTTGTATAAAAATAATCTGTAGGAATTTTTTTTGGCTTTTAGTCATATGTACTATCTCATGGAAAGTCGATTTTCATGCTTTTGTACAATGTGTGCTGTGATTTCTCTTCTAATCCTGACTTAGAAGTCACTGAGGAAGAATGGAAAAGAAAACAAAGCAAAAATAGAGATTGCCATAAAATATGACAAGAAATTTAAAAATTGCCTTATGAGTTTAAAAGCAAAACTCACCAATTCTTCCTTATTCATATATATATTTAATTTCAAAAGTCAGTTATTTCTCTTTGGCACATTTATTAATGGAAAGGTGTTCCCTGTAGGAACATTTCTTTAAGACATTAACTTCAAAGTATTTAATTTTTTTTAAACAGTGTAAAAGACCATAACAAGAAGTCTGGTTTACTTAACAGGAATGGTTTAATCTTTCCATATGAAATAATATATAACAGATGACTTTTTAAATATTTATTCATTTGAGAGAGAGACAGTGAGAGTGCGGGGAGAGGGGCAGTGAGAGAGGGAGAAGGAGGAAATCTCAAGCAGACTCCCCACTGAGTAGGAAGCCCAAAATGGGGCTCAATGTCATGACCCTGAAATCAAAACCTGAGCCCAAATCAGTATCAGATGCTTAACTGGCTGAGCCATCCAAGCACAACTAGATCACATTTCTATAAGCCTCAAGGTCCTTGAGTTTCAGTTTCCAAGTAGGAGAAGGAGAAAAAAAATACTACAAAACAGAAACAAAATATAAGCACCCTACGTATTCTCCCCCTAATGACAAATTGGGAAATAGACATGATCTAAAGCCAAATATATTTGGTTATATGTACAAACTCCAAATTTCCTAGGATCTCCTTGCTCTTGTAAAGTTGCCAAGGTATATACTTTCAATGAGTGACACACTTATTGAAGTTACTTAGGAAGCAGTTATTAAAGCCTATATATCCTTCAAGAAATAAGTATTGGGCACCTGGGTGGCTTAGTCCTTAAGTGTCTGCCTTCAGCTCAGGTCATGATCCGGGACTCTGGGGATCAAGCCCCGCACTGGGATCAAACCCCACATTGGGATCCCTGCTTGGCAAGAAGCCTGCTTCTCCCTCTCTCACTCCCCCTGGTTGTGTTCCCTCTCTAGCTATGTATCTGTCTGTCAAATGAATAAAATCTTAAAAAAAAAAAAGAAAGAAAGAAGTACTTACAACTCTGCAAGGCTTGTGGTTCTATACCAATATCTGTCCTATTGAGGTTATACTATTTCTAGTTTTATATGCAAATTTCAATTTGAATTCCAAGGAGAGATAAAACTTTATTTTAAGTAAGCATTTATTTTCAGAGTGATTTTTTTCTGATAAGTTTTCATCTTGACTTTCTTATTCCTTTTTTTGCCTCAAAGATTGTAGGCACATTATATATTTCATCCTTGATAAATAGTAGCTCTATGAACTTTTCAATTAAAATTGATGCACAAATTCTACTTTTGAAAGCTATCATCAGTTTGAAATTATATATTCTTCGTTCTTTGAAAACAATTAGGTGAATGTACCATATTTATTCACAGTTGTCCATAACTGGAGAGCAAGCTTAAAGAAATAGCAGTGTGTAATGACAAAGATTTACTTATTTACTTATGGGCAAAACCATTATGCTCTCCAAAGGAGTCTGCCATGTACTATGCTCTAAGGATCCCATTCATCAGTGACTTCTGTGGCATTTCAGGGGGGGATTTTCATGTAAATCACTTCTAAAGTCCATGTAATACCCCTCTTCTGAGTGAGTTACATAATATTACTATTCATCATTACTGATTATTCTCTCTGGCTGTAAGCAACAGATGCAAATCTCATTATGAAAAAGAAGAAAGGCTAGGTGTGCACACGATTACACGTAACTAGAAGCACAAGCTTGCCTTATTTGTCCTTTAATCATGATGTGGACTTTCAAAAACCAGTACAAAGCTGATAATATTGCTTTTCCAGTCTTTTGATGTTATCAAATTTTATAACCACTAAGGTAAACTCCAATGAGAAATTCTCATAAAGTAAGCTAAAATCATTTGTGTTTTTAAACTCAATACAGCATGATTGGTTTTTGTAATATAAAACTAAGTAGTAACAAAAATAAATTCTAAAGAACTTTACATAAAACCCATAAATAGTAAGTTTTAAATCTGAAAGTAAAAAATGTGGAGCATTTTAGATAAAAGACTCAGGCCAAAATATATATTTTATAAACCAATTTATAAAGAGATTTATTTATAGAGCAAAAGCAAGGACCTTGTCCTAAAAATGGAAATATTAAAATATTCATTAAATATTAATGAATCATATTAAAATGAAGCATCATAAAATGACATACTTCATAAACTGAAATTGAGTTTGAATTTGAGTAGTAAAAATAAAATATCCATTATTGTATCATTTTTTACCTTACAGTATTCTAGTAATTTATTAATAACCATTTACTGAGAGGCTATGTCAAACATTGTATTACCTAAGGGAGATGAAAGAGTTAGACATGATCTGCACAGAATAGTATAGAAAAGTCAATCAAACAGTGAAATAAGTTACTGTCACAATAACATGAGCATAATCATAGGCACAGTATGTTATAAGAACACACAGTTTAACATCCAGAAAAGCCTCAGAAATCAAAGTCACATGAAGTAACATTTAAATTTACAACTGTAGGGTAAGGATTTGCCCACACAAAGATGAGGAATAGGAGGTAACGTACCAGGCAAAGGTAGGCACAGCATGAGAAAAAAATTCAGAAGTCTGAAACACTATGGTGTTAAACTTATAGCAACAAACAAACAAAAATGGTAGAGCTACAGTTTAGCATACTATAGAGGTATGGCAAGAAATGATGCCAAAGAATTGGGCATAAATGAGATTATGGAGGGCTTGTTAACATTAAGAAGAAAGGTTCCTATCCTAAGAATAATGGAAAGTCATCAAGGATTTTAAGCTGGATAATAATCTGACCAAATATATGTTTTAGTGAGATGATTCCATTTGTCAAGAAGGCTGGAAAATGGCATCAAGACTGACGATAAAGAGATAATTTAAGACACCAATAGTCTAAATGAGAGATGAAGATGATCTGTGTATTTAGATATCCAATAGGATTTGATAATTTATTTGAGACAGGGAATGATGAAAGAGAACAACGGCTTTCTGGCTTCACTGACACATTTATTAAGAAAGGAAATAGTAGCAAAAGCATAGCTTTCTTTTGGGGAGGATAAGTGTAGTTTAAGATATGCCAAGCATGAAAAAAAAAAGTCTAAAGTGCATGGTAGAACGCCAAGTTAAAAAAATAGATGAGAGAATGGTGAGAAATATTCATTTATAACTAAAATCAGAGTTGCCATGGGATTGCCCAGGGGAAAAACAGAGTTATGTGATAACTTTATATATTTTAGGTATTAGGATTTTCTAAATGACATCCATTATTTTCTCCTCATCTAAATTAAGAATTCATTTACCATATAAGGGATAGTGGTTATGAATAATGGTTAAAATGTTCCAATAAAATACTATCTAATTCCTCAATTCTTAGTGACCTAGTATCTTAGGGAACCATGGAAAAAACTTCTTTGTGGCTACATGAATCTATCTACAATCAGAATATATATTTAAAAGATAGAGAAGTTAATAAGTTAAAGGAATTAATAAGGCAAGGATGTAGCCAAAAGGAAACATTTATGCACCATTCATAGAAATGTAAATTGGGTGCAGCTACTATGGAAAACAGTATGGCACTTCTTCAAAGAGTTAAAAATAGAACTATAACACTATATAGCAATTCCACTGTGTATTTATCCAAAGAAAATGGAAACATTAACTCAAAAAGATATGCACCCAGTATTCACTGAATATATAAAAAAAGTATCCATCAATGGATGAATGCATTAGAAAATTGTGACTTAAACACACACAAACATGCATGCACACTGGAATATTACTCAGCCATCAAAAAGAATGGAATTTTGCCATTTACAACAACATGGATGGAGTTAGAATGTATTACGCTGAACAAAATAAATCAGATATTTGTCTTAGAGAATGACAAATACCATATGCTTTTACTCATATGTGGAATTTAAGAAACAAAACAGATGAACATAGAGGAAAGAGAAAAAAAGAGAGAGGGAGGCAAATCAAGAAAAAGACTCTTAATCATAGAGAACAAACAGGATTGGTAGAGGGAAGTGGGCAGGGGGATGGGTTAGATGGGTGATGGGTATTAAGGAAGGCAGTTGTGATGAGCACTGGGTGTTGTATATAAGTGACAAATCACTAAATTCTACTTTTGAAACTAATATTACACTATATATTTACTAACTAGAATGTTAATAAAAACTTGAAACAAACAAACAAAAAATAGAAGCAACTGAAAGCCATATTAGTGAAAGATTCGAGTCTAATGTAAAATGTCTTTAGTGGCATTTTCTCATCCCTTCACATGTCCCCATTTTATTATCTTTTCCTTCATCTTCCATTGCTATTGTTATGAAACTTGTTCATTTTCCTCAGGCCTCTATTTCTTCCTCATTAGGAGAAAAAGGGAAGGAGTTAGATGTCTTAAGAACCGAACATTATTGGGCGCCTGGGTGGCTCTGCCTTCAGCTCAGGTCATGATCTCAGGGTCCTGGGATGGAGGCCTGCAGCATCAGGCTTTCTGCTCAGCAGGGAATCTGCTTCCTCCTCTCTCTCTGCCTGCCTCTCTGTCTACTTGTGATCTCTCTCTCTGTCAAATAAATAAATAAATAAATAAATAAATAAATAAATAAATAAAATCTTTTAAAAAGAAAACTTAAGAATTTCTATATTATAATTAGTGAGTAAACTGCTTCAGGTTAGAGTATTGGAACAACCTCAGTTATTCAATACTCAGAAGAATTAATTACATAAGAAAGTACTCAGGGTTCACAGAATATAACTTTTATAGAATATAAGTTTTAAAGAATATAGCAACTTTTATACCACAAGTAGTGATAATGAGAGTTGGTGTGGAAAAGTAGAGGCAGAAGAAATGACCAGAGGTAGTCTTTGGATAGAAGTAATAGTAAGTCACCATAGGAGGGGGAAAAGAAAAGCTCATATCACTTATGTTTTTATTTACCTTATCAGAATTATTTCTATAAGGTTTTTGTAATTATTAGTTTTATATGGAGATACATGGCAACTTTAATCTACATAAAACACAGATATAGATTTCTGAGGCATGAAATAGATGAGCAATACTAAATAATGGGCAGCAAAATCTATCTGTGTGTCCAGCAGGTATAAGAGGTGAAGAAAAGTCCCCAGAAAATTAAAAGCCTGCCAAAGAGTTTGTCTTGAGATCTCATTCTCCTAAGTAATAAATGACACTCAGGCTTATATATTCATGAAAGCTATAATATGATGGACTGTTATGTGCTTGGTTTTTAAACTGGCAGCAGAGATTGCAGATTGGGGTCATGACCTCTTACAGAATTGCTAGAAAAGAGTTGGAAAAATAAAGAAGGAAAATAAAGAATGCCACAGGATACACAGGAAGGCTTGGTGAAAGAAAATACTTGGAAATAGAAAAGATCAGAGCAGAAATAAATGAATTAGAGACTTAAAAAAAGAAAAGATAAATGAAACAAAGAGATGGTTCTCTGAAAAGATAAAATTGACAAGTCTTAAGCTATAAAGAGGACTCAAATAAATAAAATCAGAAATTAAATAGGAGACATTACAACTGATAACACAAAAATACAAAAGATCATAAGATTAATATGAACAATTATATGTCAACAAATTTCACAGCCTAGAATAAATGGGTAAATTCCTAGAAATATACAACCTACCAAGAATTGAATCATGATGGAACAAAAAATCTGAATAGACCAGTTTCTAGTAAGAGGATTGAATCAGTAATCAAAAACCTCCCAGCACACAAAAGTTCAGGACCAGAAAGCCTCACTAGTAAATTCTACCAAACATTCAAAGAATTAATAACAATCCTTCTCCCAACTCTTCCAGAAAACAGAAGAGGAAGTGCTTCAAAACTCATTTTGCAAGGCCAGCATTAACCTGATACCTAAATTAGATAAGAACACAACAAGAAAAGGAAATTACAGGCCAATACCCCTGGTGAACATAAATGCAAAGATCCTTAATAAAATATTAACAAAACAAATTCACAATACATTAAAAGCATCATTTGCCATGACTAAGTGGGATTTATTCCAGGGATGCAAGGATACTTCAACATCTGCAAAATAATCAATGTGATATAGCACATTTGATAAAATGAAGGATACAAATCATGTGATCATCTCAATAGATGTAGAAAAAGCATTTAACAAAATTCAATATCCATTTGTGATTAAAAAAAACAAAACAAAACCCTCAACCAGTAGATATAGAGACAATGTACCTCAACATAATAAAGGCCATATATGACAAGACATAGCTGACATCACACTCAATGGTGAAAAACTGAATGCTTTTCTTCTAACATCAGCAACAGCACATGGATGCCTACTCTTGCCACTTTTATTCAACATAATATTGTGAGTTCTAGACAGAGAAATTAGGCAGGAAAAAGAAAAGGCATCCATACTGGAAAGAAAAAAATGAAAGTCACTACTTGCAGATGACATCATATTATATATAGAAAATCCTAAAGACACCAGCATAAAAAAAAACAAACAACTTTAGAAATAGTAAATTCAGTAAAGTTCCAGCATACAAAATGTATATACCAAAATCTATTACATTTTTATACACCAGTGACAAAGTAGCAGAAAGAGAAAACAGTCTCATTTACAATCGCATCATGTAGAATAAAATACCCATGAATAAATTTAACCAAGAAAGCAAAAGACTTGCACATTAAATATTATAAGACATTAAGAAAAGAAATTGAACAAGACACAAATAAATGAAAATATATTCTGTGCTCATGAAATGGAAGAATTAATTGTTAAAATGTTCATACTATCCAAAGTAATTTACAGATCAATGCAATCCCTACCAAAATACTAACAGCATTTTTCACAGAAATAAAAAAAAAAAATCCTAAAATTTCTCTTTCTGGTCAAAAAGACAAGAAAGAGCATAATTCTGAATTGATGATCTAGCAATTCCACTTCTGGATATTTATCCAAATGTAGGGGAAGATTGATTGGAAAAGCTATATGTATCCTTATGTTCACTGTAGCATTGTTTATAATAGCCAAGATACAGAAGCAATCTAAGTGTCCATCAATGGCTGAATGGATTAATATTTATACACACACACACACATACATACACACACTGGAATATTATTCAGCCATTAGAAAGAAGGAAATTATGCAATTTGCAACAACACGGATGGACTTTAAGAACATTATGGTAATGAAATAAGCATTCATAGAAATGTGAATACTATATGATCTCACTTATATGTGGAATCTAAAAAGAACAAAAACAAAATTAAGATCATAAATATAGAGAATAGACTGATGGTTGCCAGATAGGGGTGGTGAGAGGATAGGGTGAGTGAATGAGGTCAAAGGTTCAAACTTTCACTTATAAAATAAATTAGTAATGGGGATGTAATTGTGATATAGTTAATAATTATGTATTGTCTATTTGAAAGTTGTTAAGAAAGTGAATTATAAAAATTCTCATCACAAGAAAAAATTGTACAGTGATGGATGTTAACTGGATTTATTGTGGTTATCATTTAATAGTATACAAATATCAAATCATGTACAGCTGAAACTAATTATAATGTTGTATGACAATTATACTCAATAAATAAAAAGAAAAGGCTTGGAACTAGAAAATCATGTTAGAGACATTAAGTGGTTCTGGAGTGGAGTGAAATTCTATGAATATCAGATATGTTTTACATGGATTGTTTAAATTCTATTTAATGTGACTCCATTTCTCCTCAGGCTGATGTAGCTTGTGTGACCTTGAGCAATTTATTCTCTTTCAGAGAAACTCCTTCTACCTTCCAATAAGGAGGCATTCAGTTAACTATGATCATTTCTTTAACTTGCAGTATTATCTTCCTTTGAAAAGACCCCAGACTGCAGGCAATCCTAAGGTGTGCCTTGGGTCTGTAACAACCTGAAGGTTAATCCCCATCTAACAGAACTATGAAAAATCAATTCTGATAATATAAGTGTGTGCATGTGTAAAAATGTTTTGTAATATGTAAAACACAATAAAATCGAAAGTGATCTTAATATGCTGTCAGAGAAGAGTATTTTTCACTAAATAGCCACAACAATTGTCACACTGTAACAGTATAACACTATCAATATTTTATTTTCTCACCTGACAGAAGGACCTGTCCTTATCAGTGTCATGCTAATTATTTGGTAGACGGAAACCTTATATTAACTCTACTACCACAAGTTGAGACACAGTGGCTTTCAGAGTTATTTACTTGAAAGGTGGATAAAGGTGGACAAGAAATGATTACCTAGGGCAATTCCAGAGTTTAAATATACCAAGACATTAGATGTAAAGTGTTCAGACTGGATACAGAAGGATACACTCAGGACAACACTCTCCTTATTCAATAAATGCTTCTCTCTTGAAGTCCTTTTACTTGGTGAAGAACAATATAAATCTACTCCCATTCACTCCCACCTATGCTAATTCAGAACAAGAGGCTGAGGTCTTAGAGGCCAAGACCTGAAATGGTATCTCTGTGACCTTGTTTCATCAACCAGAATAAAGCTGTAAGAACTTAGAAATAATACCCATTACAGAATAAATAAGTACTCAGAAATACATGAAATGTTAATATTAAAAACAAAGGCTTTTTATTCATGAGAAAATGAGGCAGTAGTTAAACATTAAACTGCGAAGAATAGAAAAGCACTTTAAAGTAGAGGTTTTGAGGGTTTGAAAGCTCCCATTTAGGTTATTTTCATTAAAATTATGTTTGCAAATAGGAGAAGGAAAGGAAATGGGAAGTAGGGTAATTTGGGGAGAGAAACAAAACATGAGAGAATTTGGACTCAGAAACAGAGGGTCTTGGAGGGAAGCGGGAGAGGGGATGGGAGAGCCTGGTGGTGGGTACTGAGGGCATGTATTGCATGGAGCACTGGGTGTGAGGCAGAAACAATGAATCTTGTAACACTGAAAAAAATAAAATTAAATTAAAAAAGAGATTGTTTGTATAATGCATGTGTGTAAACCAGGCAGCTCAATATTAAACAGAAAGCAGCGCATTCAAATGCCCTTCCTGTAAGATTCCTATGTCTAATACAGCATTATTTTTAATTTGCCAGGGCACAGATCTCAAGAAAGTAATTGTACTAATCAAAAGAATTTAGTGCATACACACTTGATTTCATTATGGAAAAGCTGAAATGGTTTCATTGTTACTTGTTAATTTTTACCTTTTTGCTATAGGGGTTACTTTTAAACAGTAGTATAAAGTCAGAGTTGCAACATCATCACGTTAAAGCTGTGAAATGACTCCTATATTTGCAAACGGCAGAATTGTATCCATAAAGATAAAAGCTTTATAAAAAACATAGATTAGTGAACGTATTTCCGTAGATATGAAGTTAGATTAATTTTTTTAAAAAATAGCATAAATTAGTATTTCTCAGATGATCAGAAGAGATTCCTGGCATTTATAATTAACTTGAGTGTCACATGTACACTCTCCAAACACCTTGACATTCTATTTTATAGAAAAAAATGGGAAAGGATTGTTAGATAGAGTTCATCATTATTTTCACTGGAAATTTTAAGAAACTGAAAAGATGTAACTCTCTTTAAGTTGGGAAGTAAATTAAACAGAACAAAATTAAAAACAAAAGGATGACCCAGCTGTATATTAGATGTTTGCAGCTTTATCACTATAAGGAAATAACTAACCTATTATACTTCTGAATTTCTACTAATAAAATATTACCACCATATTTTAGATGGGATTTCAAAATACACCATTATCTATATCATTCTGATCATTCCCAAAATGTGATCTAACATGTTTCACCTGATAGTGGCAACAAAACTATTCTCCATTAAATCACACCTACACTAAGCCATTGTCATTACAGTACTTGATACTATTTTTGAGATAATTTTCTGAGGTTAAGAGTATAGCTCTCTAAACATGAAAATTGATCAGCATTCATCAAACTCAGGATTTTAATCTCAGTACTAGCAGTTTTCTAAAAATTGCAAAGGCTCAAACTACATTTATTACTCGATGTGATTCTTAGCAGATCTCGTAACCTTACCTCTGTATTATCATGGAAATCACTAGCACTGGCTATCAGACAATTCAGTAGTGTCAAATGCAAACATTCCACAAGAATTACTTGCTCTAATTAAAATCAATAGGAAAAAAAAAAGAAGATAGATTCAGAATTCTGATTATGGAGCCTTTTTAGGACAAAAGGACAAGGGCCAGGCCTTACAATTCAGGTTACATTCTTTTTTAGGATTATTCCATGGTGGCAGGGACCACTGTCTACCATTAATGTGGATGCACATTGCATTTCTCCGAAGCAAATCTCCCTGGAGCTGTGCAGCAAACCAGTGCCACCAAATGCAGTAAGTGTGCTAACTCAAAAGATACTATAATAAATTTATCTACTTTCTAAGTGCTTTCATAATTGTATCTGTAACCAATATTAAGAAAAATGTGGATGGCATTTGATTTGGAGAAGTATAAATAGCTAAAACCCATGGAAAGAGATTAAAAGTGGAAAAAACATTGTTCCAGGAAAACATTATTCCCTTATCTTCCTTTAGTCATGGTTTGTACTGCCATGAGAAAACCAGAAGGGATAGTAACTGATGCTATATAAACATCTTCAAATTTACTAATGATGATGAAAGCATCCTCCAAAGAACTGAAAAATCTGTCCCACAATACCGCACGGTAACAATGAGCCAATTAATACTTCACTGTCCATTTTATATTTAGACAAAAAAATAACTAAAGGAAGTCAAATATTTCAGGTTGTTGTTCAGTTCCATCCATGTCCTCCATGAGGTCTTGCTCCCTTAACAAAGCTTATGTGTTGTTATAGGATTTATGACTCCATGTTATAGTAATATGAACAGATGTCTATCTTCATGAACAGAATGCAAATTCTTTTAAATCACAGATTAGCTGTTATTCATTGCAACATGCCTGTAGCTATACTATTTTAAGAAAATCAAGGAATAAAATAAATATTTGGAGAATTAATAAGATATAAACTATAGCTGAGATTTTAAAAGATTTTTTAAGTTTATTTTTTCAATTAATACCAGTGATAGTTATCCTAACCATTCTTACCAGACAGTGATAATTTTATTCATGTATGTTTTCAACAAATATGTATTGCTATTTCTATGAGCCAGTCTCTAGGTTTGAACCCTAAGGTAGTGAGTAGAAGACAATATATTGAATGTCTGTCACCACAGAGATTAAATCATATATGTAGAAAAGATATTAAATATATCAGTAAAATAACATATTTTAAATTCTGATATTGGTAGTACAGAACACAAAGCAGGAAGAACTAGTATAGAGTGGGAAAGAATTCCAGAAATATTAAAGCAGGAAGAACTAGTCTAGAGTAGGAAGGAATCCCAGAAATCTTTTTTTAGAGGCTTAAATACAGAAGAGAAGTAAGAATTGAAAGAAGGAAAGAAAGAAAGAAAGAAAGAAAGAAAGAAAGAAAGAAAGAAAGAAAGAAAGAAAGGAAAGAAGGAGAAGAAAGCAATACTAAATTATCTGTGGAAGCAAATTTATGACAAGCTGCCTTAAGCTTTCAAAATACAATGTATAAATAATAACATTGTTCATAAAAATTTAGTTTATTTTCAAAGCACTTAGGAACAGAGTTTTATGGATTACATACTTATCATTTGTATCATTGTAGATTAGATAATTGATATAAAACAAAACATAAATCCTTTTAGAAAATATATAACAGGGGTGCCTGGGTGGCTCAGTCGATGAAGTAACCAATTCTTGATTTCAGCTCAGGTCATGACGTCAGGGTCATGAGATGGAGCCCTATGTCAGGCTCTGTGTTGAACATGGAGCCTGCTTACCATTCTCTCTCCCTCTTGTCCCTCGCCACCCCAACTAATGTGCAAGTGCACATGCTCTCTCTTAAAAAAAATAAAAAAAAGTATATAACAAAAAAGTAAATAGTAACTATGGAAAATAAATTGGTGTAAAATGCTTTTGCTTAAAACATAAAATTTCATGAAAAAACAGAATAACTCTTCAATGAAATATCATCTTATGTTTTTGTTATTCCATATCTAAGATTCTGATTCTGGAATAGGTAACTAATCTGAGTAAATGAAAGTCTTGTTGTCAAAAGAATACAATTATTTTTAATTCATCTGAAATGGCAAACATTAATGTGAGATCCAAATGCACTAATCTAGATTAAACTGAATTTTTCCTCTATCATCAGAAATAAGGAAAAATAGACGAGGTTTCTCTTCTGAATTAAATTTCAGTGTTTTCTTAGATTTGATCCTTTTATAACATTAACCACTCAAGGATTTATATATGTAGAATTTTTTTGGTTTAATAATAGAGATCATATTCATACTTCAAGAAGGCCTTTATATTTTACAAGATTGACAGAATTAGAACAAAGCCGACTGGGGTAAACAGCAAACTAAGCGATCAATATTTCCTTTATTGTATGTACTACAAGAAATTATACAGGAATCTCCTAAACTTCTTGATCTGTATCAAAGATAACATTCTAAAACATATTTTTTAGTTTTAGGACTTCAATAATGTCAAGACAAAAATGAAATCACCTAAATTAGAATGCAATCATAAAACTCAACTTCAATAGAATTATTAAGAAATATCTCTAGGGTGCCTAGGTGGCTCAGTGGGTTAAAGCCTCTGCCTTCGGCCCTGGGATCAAGGCCCACATCAGGCTCTCTGCTCATCAGGGAATCTGCTTCCCCCTTTCTCTACCTGCCTCTCTGCCTATTTGTGATTTCTCTCTCTTTCAAATAAATGAATAAAATCTGAACAAAAAAATTATCTCTAGTTTATCTCATCCTCAATGTCATTCTTTTTTGGAGATGTTATTTATTTTAAATATTACTTTCAGAAGTAGTTTTGTGAAATAATGCTGATCTTCAAAAAACACTTTAATGTTTTGTCCAAGACAATTAAACCTGGTAACATTTATCTTCAGTATGCATTAAGAATGATAACACCAAAGAAGTGTTTTTAAAAAAAGATTTTTTAAAAGTATTTAAATAGAAGGCTTTTTAAAAATTTGAGTATTTTTCTTAGTTTTTTTTTTTTTTTTTTTTTTTTTTTTGGACAGCTTGAGCCCACAACGGGGGAAGCAGTTTCCTCACTAAGCAGGGAGCCTGATGTGGGCTCAATCCCAGGACTCTGGTGTCATGACCTGAGCAGAATGCAGATGCTCAATGTCTGAGCCACCCAGGTGCCCCAATAACTGATTGTTTAACTAGAAGATTAAAGCACATTTTAATATTTTTTGAAGATTTTATTTATCTATTCATTCATTCATTCCATCCATTCATTCATTCATTCATTTATTCATTCATTTGAAAGACCGAGAGTGAGTGAGGGAGAGCAAGGATGAGGGAAGGGGCAGAGGAAGAGGGAGAAAGAGACTGCCCACAGAGCAGGGAGCCGGATGTAGGGCTGGGGCTGGATCCCAGGCCTCCAGGAAGATGACCTGAGCCTAAGGCAGACACTTAACTGACTGAGCCACCCAAATGCCCTAGCACACTTTTAAATGTGCCCTATCACATTTTTATCCTTAATAAGCAAATATTTAATTGGGGAAATTATGGTGAGGATATTATGTTCAGCTGAATACTAAGAATACATCAGCAGAAGTGCCTTTTTAGAGTTGCACATTAATATACCCTCAGCTTTCATCAGGCATCACTGTAGAAATACTCAAATGAAAAATATCTGCGTTCATTATAAAACTATACCTTATTTTTTTTTCAGTGTACCCTTCATAAAATTTCCAAGGGAGAAATTTCCTTAAGCAGTTTAGCAATAGGGAAATCTTTGCTTCTCTTCAGGAACACAAATGCTTCCCTAATTTGGGTAAGAATGGCACAAGTTATATATATATATATATTTCTGATATACCTTTATTAGTGTTTGAGTGTGCTTGTATGTGAGAGATGAATTTTAGGAAGCTAAAAATCACAAAAGATAAATATAACTCAAATTAACCAACCTCGTGGTCTTTCCAAAAGCTTTGTTTTCTATTTCCATTGTATTCACATTATTGCATATGTTTTCTTTAATGCAAAGCATGGGTATGTACTTGGAAAGGACTGAATACACAATTATACTGTCACAAAAAAAGAAATACAAGTCCTATGATATTCTTTTACCACATACTCCTATTTTTCAGAGGCTCTTACTCTACAATTCACTTGTTTTCTAAAGTTAACTATAATTATTTGATTGACAAGGAAAAAGCTAAAGAAAATATGTACATAGCCCACATTTTTAAGTAAACTGATCAATTCTGGCACTAAATCAAAATGTCATTTTTTTACTTAATAAGAGAAATTATATGGTACCACTAATATGTGGCAAGAGTTGCAGAAAAATCTAGCAGTATAATGTATGTAACAATGCCCGAGAGTAAAGTGATTGATATGTGGGATCTTATTTATTTAAATGCAGCTATTTACGAACATGATTAGTCAATTATCCTATAATTCCTTTAATAGTCTTCCTAACTGGAATTAAAATAAATAAAAGAAAATTAATAAAATGAAATACAAAGCTTTCCTGAAAAATATAAAGGCTTTAATAATTAGCAAGAATGACTTAGTAAGCCGTAAGTCTTATGGCTCTTCAAAAGAAAGAACTTTTGCTCTGTGAAAGTCCATGTGAAGAGGTAAGAAGACAAACTATATAAACTAGAATAAAAAAATTGCAAACCACATAGCTGCCTAAAGACTACTACTTAGAATATATAAAGAGTACTCAAAACTCAACAGTATAAAACCCAAATAATCCAGTAGACACAGGAAAAGGAGTGAACAGACATTTTACTGAAGAAGATATGCCAAAGGCAAAGAAATACATGTTAAGATGTTCAACAGTAATCACCAGGGAAATATAAATTAATATAATGTAATATATAAATATAGAGATATTAATATATAAATATAGATATATATATTAATATATAAATATAGAGAGATATCACTCTTGGAGTAAGCAGTGAGTTAGGTTTTAAAAAGATGCTTGGAGACCAACAATAGGGGGAGTCAATACCCATTATCAGGAAAGTTAGCAACCTGCCCAGGCAGCATTCCACAAACTAGGCTGCAATAAACCAGATCAAACCAGACAGGCCCAAGACAAAGACGGTTGGAGATTCTGACCAAGTTAAGGAAGAAAAAGCATAAAAACCTGCTCCCAAACAAATCCCCTTCCCAAGTAATAAACATCCCACCTTTTAGTTAACAACTGTCAGTAAAACAAAGACCCAAACCCTGGGCACTACTTTCCCTTGAGTTCTGCCTGCTCTCACATCTCGAGAGTGTACTTTCTCTCTCTAAGAAACTCCTAACTTGTACCACTAAACCACTGTCTGGTCTATCCTTGAATTATTTTCTAGGGATGAGACTAATGTCCTCTTGACTATCTCCCTGCAGATGGGCTGGGCACAGGCTTCAGGGCTAGGAGGTCTCCCCAGCCCACCTGAAAACGTCACCACACACATATCAGTTCTCATGAAAACAAATATGCACTTACCATATATGTGGATAGAATAATGCCAACCTGTGCTCCCCCCAATAAGAGATATCTATATTCTAATCCTCAGAACCTATGAACATGTTATTTTACTGGGCAAAAAGCACTTTGAAGATGGGACTAAATTAAAGATTTTGAGATGGCAGACTGGATTATCCAGGTGGATCCAATGTGTTCACAAAGGTCCTCATATGGAAAAGAAAAAAAGGAAAACAAAACAAAACAAAAGGACAATGAGAATCTACCTTGCAGAAACAGAGGTGGTGGTGTCCAGAAGAAAGAGATTTGAAGATGCTGTGCAGCTGCCTCTGGTGATGGAGGAGAGAGCCATGATTAAGGAAGTAGACAGCCTTAAATCTGGAAAAGCTGGGAAGTAAATTGTTCTGAAGAGCCTTCAAAAGGAACACAGCTCTGCAGTCACTTTGATTTTAGGCCAGGGAGATTTCTAACCTCCACAACTGTAAGATAACAAACTTTTCACTGTTTAAGCCACTAAGCCTATGATAGTTCATTAGAGTAGTACAAGGAAACTAATATTCCATACAAGCCAGTGATTGGACTCGTAGGGATTTATTCCAGGGAAGGGAAACCAGTTGACACAAAAGTCTGTACATGAATTTCACAGAAGTTTTATTTATACTTAAAAACCAGAGACAGACCAAATGTCCCTCAACAAGTGGATGGTTAAACAAACAGTGGCACATAAGTACCATGGAATACCATTCTGTAAAAAAAGAACAAACTATGGATAACATACTATTTGGATTATTCCTCATGGGATTATAGTGAAGGGGGAAAAAGCCAATTTCAAAATATTATATAATGTACAATTCCATGTATATAATATTTTGAAATGACAAAATTTTAGCAAATAAAAATGTGCATGCTTATACTGATGGTTTAGGATAGTAGAGGAAGGGAGAAAGGTTGGGGTGAAATCTGGTGTTTAGGACTTTGGCAAATCAGTAAGAGGATTTCTACCAGTGAATGATTCAAGTTTTAGTCTAACTGATGAAAGTCATATAATTCTCCCTGGGCTATTTAATTAGAATCCAAAATAGTCACACTGCCAGTTGTACTGATTAAATCTGTTTTTATTTTCTTCCTCGAAACAAAGTCCTCTGGTACATGCAAATGAGTGGAAAGCCTTCAGAAATAGGAAATAAATTGAAGTATCATCTACTCACCTAACTATTAATGGATCAGCTGTTTTAGGAAGTTAACATTTAAATTGTATAACCCAGCAAATTTGTTAAGATATTATAAAATGGTTGCAACAAATTCTCTGTAGGGGCTTGTGAAACATAAAGTTGAAGAGCCCCTGATTAAAAACATTATTCATTACAAAGATTTATATTTTATACCTACCTTTTTAATATACATATCTGCAAAACATTTTTTCATATTACCAAGAAATCTTCTATTAGTGCATATGCTCAATGATTGAAATGACACATGCAGATGAAAATAAAATGCTATTTAACCTTAAACAAATTCCCTTTCATATGTTAATTTATTTTTTTCTTATTTATAACATTGTTGGACTTCCTAAAAGGTCATTTCAGTCATAATGATCTTGATCATGCATCTAAATTCATATTTAGACCCAACAACATCTCAAAATCTGAACAAATTATATGCAGGGGTAATGCATTGTATATGTATATTGTTCTTCAATCATTTTTACATTAAAAAAATAAGAATAAAAAAAGAACCAGAAAAATGTATTTTTTTTTAAGAGCCAGATATAAGAAGTTACAAATCAACTGAGAATCTTCTATGAGTCTAAAATCTACCACTGGTGAAATGGAAGACATATAGTTTTAATTTGTTTATTTGAATGGCAACACACTCAAATAATATAGTTTTTCTTAATTATGTTATTATGCTATGCATTTTGGTTTGAGTTCATATTCATAAGTAGTAATGTAACTTTAAACAATTTTGTAATAATAACTCTGATTATGTTCTAAATGTTGGCTGTGAGTAGAAAGTAATCTCAGCTTCATTAGCTAGTTACTTCTGTATGCTAAATTAGAGCTATATTACAAAATAAAAACCTTTAAATTATATAGTGAAGAAATCTCCAAACATAATTACCAGAATCTTTACAGGAAGATATAATTACTGTGGGCTAAATTCTTTCTTCAGCTTCATTTTTGCATCTCTCACAGAAACCAATAGACACAAACTGCATACGTATCTAAGGGCTGAATAACAACGTACTGTGAATTCTTCTGGGAAATGCCCAAAAACTAATGAAGGATATATCATGAAAGATGAAAATACATATTTCCAACAATGTATAGTGAAACCAACTTATGACACCATTCATTCTTGTTAGAAGGAAGAATTTGGAATGTTCAATGCTGACCTTGATTTTCTAATCAATTCATACTCTGCCCTTGAAGAACTTCCTTAATTAGTCTATGTCTAACTTTACGCACCTGTAAAATGGAGATAATAAATATTCATTTACCTCATGGGATGTTTGGGGAATTCATGATTGTAAAATGCAGAGAGTTGTGGTTAAAAGTTGTGGATCAAAGTGTAGAATAGGGAGCATGTCAGATGGTATATTTCTGTTCTGTGTCTAGAATACTGTGGTAAGTAGTATGCATTGCTTGATAATAACTGCATTTATAATAACCATCACAGTTTGAAAATGGAATATGGGGCACTGGGGTGGCTCAGTGGGTTAAAGCCTCTGCCTTCAGCTCAGGTCATGATCTCAGGGTCCTGGGATCAAGGCCCGCATCGGGCTCCCTGCTCAGCAGGAAGCCTGTTTCCTCCTCTCTCTTTGCCTGCCTCTCTGCCTACATGTGATCTCTTTCTCTGTCAAATAAATAAATAAAATCTTAAAAAAAAAAGAAAAAGAAAATAACTATGTAAGGACACTGAGCAAAATGGAAAAAAAAAAACTCACAAACATATTCTGGTGGTAATAAATGATCTAATTTCTAATCCTACCACAGCGGATTAATAAATCACTATAGACAACATACTCAAAGTGATAATGATCTGAGCAGTAAACATGTATAGCTAAAGCACATATACAACATATTGGTCAAGACCATGAGCTTTACAGTTATACAGACTTCGCTTTGATCTCAGTTTTACTTATTTGTGACCGTGACCAAATAACTTTGCCACACTGACAAAAGAAGAATAAAAGAATTGAAAATAGCTCAAAAAGATTTGTGAGGATTCATGAAATGCTGTATATAAATCATTGACTTATAGGAGGTGGGGTTTATAATAAGTAACTTATTGAATACCTACTGTTTGTCTCATATATATATATTCAGCAACTAGAGGTTGATGAAATATAAAGGATATATATATATATATATATATATATATATATATATATATATGATCAGTAATAAACTTTCAAGGAGCTTGCATCCTGAGAGAGAGAGAAAAAGAATATGGCAATAAAGAAGCATAATAATTTCTGATGGTGATACATGTAATGGAGCAGATGAGACAGTAATGCTATAGACGATTAGCTACCAGTCAGAGCTGCAAATTTGAATTATTTGAGAAACTTCTTTAAAATACTAATGTTTGGGTTCCACCCCAGGATAAATCAGTCTCAGGTTTGTGACCCACATGTACTCTATGTAGGATGTGTCACCATCTGAGATGGAAAAAAGAGGGAAGAACAATTTGGAGAGACAGGGAAAAGACTGGTTTTGTTTTCAACATAGACATTTCTACATTCACATAGAAAATGTCTAAGGGAAGGGAGTTATGTGGTTTGAGATCATAGGAGGAATACTTAGGCAGGGATATAGATTTTGGAACAACCAATATATAGCTAGCAGTTTCAAGTTAAATATGAAGGTGAGATTACCTAAGCACAATAGTTAGAGTGGGAAGATGGAATGTGAGAGGACAGAAGACCTCCTGGGTGGCTCCCAAGAAGCTCACCTTCTGATGTTCATGCCTATGTGGAGTCCCACTCCTTCAGTGTGAAAAGGATCTAGGATTTGCTTCTAAAGTGAATGGAATGGACATAATTGTCTACATATGATTATGTGACTATATAAGACTATATAAGATCTTTCTCTTACTGGCTCTGAAAAAGCAAGTGGTCATGTTGGGGAACATCATGTAGTGTGCAATTACAAGTGACCTCTTGGGGCACATGGCCGGCTCTGTCACAGGAGCACACGACTCTTGATCTCAGGGTCGTGAGTTTGAGCCTCATGTTGGGTGTAGATATTACCTAACTAAATAAACTTAAAACAATACAAACAAACAAAACAAAGCACAAGTGACTTCTGGTTGCTGAAGGTGGCTTCCAGCTAACAGCCAACAAGGAACTGAGAACTTTAGCCATGAAATTGTAAGGGACTGAATTCTGCCAACAATCTGAATTTGTAAGTGGATCATTCTTCAGTTGAACCTCATATATAAACACATTTTTGATAATCACCTTGATCACATCCTTGAAGGTCTCTAAGAAGACATAGATAAGTCATGCCTAGACCCCTGATCCACAAAAACTGTGAGATAATAAATACATATTGTTTTAAGCTACTAAAATAGTTCTAATGTCATTACTCAGCAATATGTAACTAATAAAATGAGTAAAAGGATCATTGAAGGAAAAGGGCAGTATTCATGGATGTGGAAAGAAAACAAGATTACAGTTACATTATAATGTATTTATCATTTAATTTTAAATAGTATTGTATTGGCAGTGTGATATGATACATGAGATTATGCAAAATAACACAATTCTGCCTTTTGGTGCATCTGCTTCATGTAAACCTAACTTTCAAAGTGGTTGTTGGAGCACCTGAAAGGACAGAGAGCAGTAAGTTCCCCCTGGTGAATGGCACACATTTCAGGAAATATATTGGTGCTAGTGTTTCTAGAGTTCAGTTAAAATAATCTGCATGTATCTGTTCTTATTAGTTTAATATCTGATATGTCCTCTATCCAAGGACAATATATTAAATGGATTTTTGGAGAAGGGAGATGGAATAGGAGCTTGCTCCATCCACTCCACACATCGACCTGATATTACAGTACTTCCAGGAATGGTGCACCCCCTCGGAGTAATAAAAATAAAAATAAATAAAATTAAAATAAAATTAAATAAAATAAATAAATAAATAAAAAATAACCTGCATGTGTAGCATAATATTATCTAAGATTTACTTTTATTATAGCTTCTTTCATGGCTATATCGATCTACCAAAGTGAAACTAAAAGCTGTCTGTAACTAGGTTGGCTTAGGTTTATTCAAATGGCAGGAGTTTTGGAAAGAGAATGTTCAATACTCTAAAGTACAGAAAAGATACCAAGACAAGGACTAGCAAGTGCCCTTCAGATTTGTCAGTTAAGAGTTCAAAAATTACTCCAGCAAACACAATTTCAGTAGCCTAGTGGGGTTCAAAGACAGATTACAGGTGGTGACAAAGAAGTGCTACTAATGAATGTAGACTATTTGTTTCAGAATTTTAGCTGAAGAAAGGAGAGAGATGGGGAAAAAAACTAGATTGTAACATATAGTCTCTCATTATAGGTTGAATTATGCCCCCAAAAGATAAGCTCAAGGCCTAACTCCTAACCCAATTACATCTGCAAAGATCTTATTCTCAAATAAGGTCACATGTGTATGATTCTCACCTTCATATGTAATTTCAACTGCCAACTATACACATGCATCACATGCATATGCATGTGACCTTATCTGGGAATAAGATCTTTGCAGATGTAATCGGGTTATGATGAGGTCATACTATATTAGGGTGGGCCCTCGTCCAGAATGACTGGAATCACAGAAAAGAAAACAGACACACAGGAAAATGGAACACAGAAAAAAATGGAAACACAGAAAAGAGAACACCATGTGAAGACACAGATACATGTAGACATAAAGGGAAGACAAGAGAGATACCTGAAGACTGAGACAAACTGGAGTCATGCTGAAAATCAAAGGATTCCTGAGGCTACCAGAAGCTGGAAGAGGCAAGGAAAAGTCCTTCCCTAGAGTCTTCAGAAGAAGCATGGCCTTTCAGTGTCTAGGTTTCAGACTCCTAGGCTCCTGAACTGTGAGAAAATATGTTTCTGTGGTTTTAAGCAACCCAGTTTGTGGGTAATTTGTTACGGCAATCTAGGAAACTAACCATAAGTTTAAAGGGAAATACTCTTATGAGGCAAGTTTCTTAAATGTATTCATACTGTGAAGAAGCCAAGGCCAACTGGAGGACAGTGGCAGAAGGAAAGCAAATGTGAACTAGGGTAATCTAGGGAGGGAAACGAAACAACAGAGACTTTGAACACAGAAACAAACTGAGGGACTTGGAGGGAGGGGGGTGGAGGGATGGGAGAGCCTGGTGGTGGGTACTGGGGACACCTAAAGCGGGGAGCACTGGGTGTGGGGAATGGGGAATGAATCTTGAAACACTGGAAAAAAAATTTAGTAACAATAA